>PVJS01039939.1:5535-18776 GCA_004027185.1 Glis glis | reverse complement strand
CCATCCATTCATCCATCCATCCATCCATCCATCCATCCATCCATCCATCCATCCATCCATCCATCCATCCATCCATCCATCCATCCATCCATCCATCCATCCATCCATCCAACCATCCAACCATCCATCCATCCATCCATCCAACCATCCATCCATCCATCCATTCATCCATCCATCCATCCATCGCCTGGATCTGTAGGCCCTGAGAGGTGCACCAAGTGCTTGAACAAAGGCTTGCTTTCCACCCCAGCCATAGGAAGAGTACAGGCTGCATTATCCCTGAGATGATGGGTCTGGGAGGTTTCATATCACAAACGCAAGTAAGAGACGTCACTGAGACTAGAAAATTTGCTTTCTGACTCTAAGGCCAGTGTTCTTCCCACCACGTTTTGCTGGCCTACTATAATCCTTTGAGTGAATGGTTTCTAGCTGTAAAATACATGCCTCAAATCAGAGAAAGGCTGGGATGTTTGGGTCTGAGCTTTCTTGGATGTCAGAAGGATTCATCAGCGTGAGGTCTCTGCCCGGGGGACTTGCTCAAGCTCTTTTGTGGAAGTGTGTAAATGGGGGGACATTCAGTGATGCCGCCCCAAGGCTGAGACCCGTACCAGGGCTTGAGGGTGCATCCTCTAAGCTACATTCAGTTGAATTAAAGCATCCATAGTTGCAGCAGTCCTGGGTACCATGATATTACTAAGGCTATAAAAGATCACGAAGTGTGTGCTTATGAGCAAGGGAAATGCATTCTTTTAACTAAGGCACTACTTGCACTTCTTGGGTCAGAGAAATTGGGCATCATTTTAAACAAAATATCCATTATTTTAATTTTTGTTCTTAGCTGTAATGTTCTGTACAAATCATAATGCATCCCTGAGTTTTCCAGAGATCAACAGTCTAGTTAAAAATAGGACTGTCAAAAAAATCAAAATTTCTATAAATGGTTCCCAGGTAAGGGTTTATTTAAAATCTGCTTATGTATTAATATATACAAATAACAAATATAAACAATGTCAAAAAGCAAGAAACACAATCAAGTATTTAAAATTCTCCCTATTATTATTCAACTAAGAAAAAGGCTCTTCTATTTTTCTTTTTAAGGAAAAGCGTTTCTAAGTGAACAGCCACTTAAATATCTGGTAACATAGCCGGGCATGGTGGCACACGCTTGTAATCTCAGTACTTGGGAGGCTGAAACTGGACGATCCGGGTTCGTGGCCAGCCTCAGGTACTTAGTGAGGCCCTCTGCAACTTAGTGAGACCCTGTTTCAAAATAAAGAATAAAAAATAGGGCTTAGAATGCCCCTGGGTTCAAGCCCTGGTATTGCAAAAAAAAAAAAAATCTGGTAACATTGGTAACATGTCCTGATGGATTTCACAATTCTACATGTGCATCTTAATTTTTCTCCTGTGTCTTTTCTTCTGCTTTTCAACTTTGCATCCCATTTCATTGTGAACATTTTCTTTTTTTCCTGCCAGGGGCTATCTTTTTGTATTTTCTTCCTTACTCTGTCTTTGAGAAGGACCTCGGTTTGCCCATGTTAGCTCATCCTGTTCAGCAGCCATGGTTGGTGGAACTATCTAGGTTGTTCTTTGTGTCCCTTCTCCCTTCTCCATTTTACCAAAAGTGGAAATGTTCTCGTGCCTTTGACCCTTTGTGACAGGGAGAAAACAAAAGCCTGATGACATCCCAAGTTCTTTTTTTCCTTAAGTTTAATTTATCAAAGTGTAGCCACTGAGGACCAACCAACCTCCTTGTGTTTCTGAAGACAGTCCACTTAGAATCATGTTACTGCCTATGGTTGTGGATGGTAAGGATGAGTCTGGTGCTGTTAGCCCCTTCTGGAACCCTGACATCTGTTCTCACATGTGGGTGCTGGGAGAGAGCATGGCTGACTGGTCCTCCCTGGGGGGCACTGCTCTGGCCCCTAGCCCTGGTTCTCAAGCACTTTCCAGGTCTACCCTTGTGTCCCTTCCCTCTCTGATCAGCCTTGGCTTGACGCTGGTAGAGTGTACCCAGTGTCCCCGTCACCCTCCATCATGCCTGTCTCTTTAGAAATAGAAGTGACAATTAAAAAGGAACACAGATCACTTCAAGGCTTCCGGCAGAGAGCGATGCATCTGTTCTTCCTAACAGCAGACCGGAAGAGTTATAAATTAGGATGAAAGCAACTGTGGCTAGTTCCCAGTTAAGACACCAACGCTCTAGGATACACACAGACCCATGTTTCTTACTTGGAGATGCCCATTCGTATCACAGTGTGATAGTTAATCTAAGTTGTCAACTTGACCTGATCATGACACACCCAAGATTATGTGATTTTGGGTGTGTAACAGCAGATTAAAGAGAAAGCCCTGCCCTGAATGTAAGCAGCAGGATTCTGATAGGTGCGGACTTAGATAAAAAGGGAGAAGCCGCGTAGAGTGTGTGCGACTCGTTCCGAGGAAAGCGCATCTGCTCTCGCCTGAGATCGTCAGCCGCCGGCTCCGTCTTTCTCCGAAGAGCTCGGTCTTCTCGGCCTCCTGCTCTTGGAATTGAAACTCCACCATCGTTTCTCCGAAGAAGCTTCCTGATCTTCACGTCTTGGACTGGGACTGAATTAGTGGTTGCTCCAATCCTAAGACTCCAGCTCTTAGACCGTTCGACCAGCTACTGGTTCCTCTGACCCTCCACGTGCAGTCAGAACCTGGGACTACATTGCTGCAAACTAAGCCATCTGATAAATCCTTTTTTTAAATATACTCATTCTGTGTATTCTGTTAATCTAGAGAACCCTGTCCAATACACACAGGGAGATACGATTCGGAATATTATGGCCTGGGCCCTCTCCACCCACTGAATCAGGATCTCCACGGGGGCCTCATGGCTGGAAGAAGTTGCCAGGGGCACTGATACACATCTCTTAAGAGCCACTGGCTTGTCACAGTGAGGGAAGGTGGACCATTTGGTGCTTGGGAAAATGAGCGAGTGTGCATGTTCTACCACTCTTCACTGCATGACATGAGCATCAGTAGGTCCTTCCTGGGCCAGCGCGCTAAGGGCTGGCCAAGAGACCATGGTGTTGTCATGGGATTTCTCTGGGCTTCCCCCTTTTTTGCTTAGAAGAAGGAGATGAGATTAGGTGACATGTAAGGTCTCCTGAAGTTCTAGACTACGTTGAGTTCAACTTAAAAACATTTCCTAAATAAAGTATTACACAAGTGACCTATTCTCATCTTAGAAAACCATAAAACAGCAAGGTAAGCAAAAAAGAAAAAAAAACCCACTCCATTATCCCACGACCCTGTCTCCTCAGATGACCTTTAGCTATAAATTTCTCTAGTCTTTGTGCAAAGACAAACACGTAGATAGTGCGTGTGTGCACACCAACATAAAAGCACATGGATTTTTATATGTGTATTTTGCAGAAAGGTAAAATATTGTTATCCTGTTTTGCAATCTGTCTCTTTAGTTAACAGATCAGGAAGCCAGGAGCATCCTTCCATGCCACCGAATGCATATTTGACACCTTTTACATGGGGCGGGGGAGTTAGTGACCTCAGCCTGGCCGTGGAGACCACCCTTGCTACCCCTTTCTAGCAGTGTGACCTTGAGCGAGTGGCTTCAACTCTCTAAACTGTAATTTCCTTCATGGAAAATGGCCATAATAGTAATGTCCACCTCATTGAGTGTTTTGAGGGCTGAATCAGATACCACATGTTAAATAGTGCAGAGTGGCCCCTAACGAGGTCCAATAAATGTCAACTAAGAATGCTACATATAATTTCATTTTACTAATGTGCATAACATGACCAATCATCTCTTACTGCTTATTTGGATTTCTCTTTGCTGCTATACACAATGATATACCCATCATTTTATAGATAAATATTTGTATGTATTCTTAGGACATATTCTTGAAAACATAATTGCTGGGCTAACAGGCATGTACAATTTAGAGATGTCAATGCATAGAGCCAAGGTGGCATATAGAAAGGTTATAGCAGTTGATGACAGTGGCCATTCCCCACTTTGAGAAGATATATAATACTCTATATAATTAACATAAATATTATATATTTATATAATTATAGGATATATAATTTTAAAAACCTAATGTATATACAGATATATACATATATTTAAAAACCATATATATATACACACATACATATGTATATACATATATATGTGAGATTTTTTTAACTTAAGGGGAAAGGAAAATGGGTAAAATGTGGTGTCATTATTTTATTTTGCTTCATTTTTATAAATATTTTTCTATTGCAGTATTTGCTTCTTTATTGTTAATTTGCAGGAATGCTCATATATTTAGAGTGGCGACTCTTTACTTTCATTTATGAATCCCTGAGAGTCAGTTTCACACCCAAGTCCTGGGTAAGTGCTGGGCTGGACGGCCCTTGTCCCTGCCCTTGTGGATATGAGGGAGGACCCTTGATGCGAGATAAATGATGAAAACCTATAGTCAAGGAGGATCATGCCATCCTCACTTAGATGGGCTTCATTCTGAGATGTTCCCTAGGGCACTGCAAGTGAGGAATTTTTGGAGAACTTAACTAGGTATAGATGGGGGTTCCAGAAATGTAGACTGAAAGTTATTTTTTCTAGTTGGTTCTTTGCTTTTTACTTATTTATGTTTAAGCTTTTGCTCATGGTCTATGTTGACATCTGCTATGGATTAGGTATAGTTTGCTCCTCCACCAAGTGTTGCTGGAATTGAATCCACATTGAGAGGAGTTAAGAAGGTAGAAACTTCATTTGACTGTGGAGTTTAGAGAGGACTTTTGGGAAGTGATTTGGCGTAGATAAGGTCATCAGGGTGGAGCCCCCATGATTGAATACTCAAGGCATTATAAGAAGAGGGAGAGACCAGAAGAGATACATGGTCACTCTCTGTCTCTTGCCATGTGATACCCTGCACTGCCTTGGGACTCTTTCATCAAGAAGGCCACCCACCAGATGTGGCCCTTTGACTTTGGATTTCCAGAACTGTGAGCCACAATATTTTCTTTATAAAGTTACCCAGCATCGGACGTTTCATTACAGTAATGAAAAACGGACTAATACAACATCTCAAGGTTTTTAAATTAGTAAAATACACTAGTATATTTTCCCCGTGTTTAGTGTTTTACTTGGAAAGCCTATCTCTTGAGGTTTTTATGTTTAATTTTTGATACTAGTGGAAGCCTTCATTCCAGGTGAGACCGATGTGCATTTAAAACCAACATCAAAAATTGTGCTTCTATGAGTGTGTTTTGGACAGTCAGATGATGATCTTTGTGATGGTAAAACCAGGTGATGGTCTTTAATGATGATTTTTAATGATGATCTTTTAACTGTGTTCAGTGAAGCATTCAGTTTTGGGCTTCAGGTGATGGGGCTGGATAGAAAGAAAAGTGTCTTGATTCCCAGGAGAATCATGAAAGGGAAAAAGTTTGCTCTTAATCCTCTCTTCTGAGCTATTTGAATTGTAGTATCTCATGTGCTTACTTAACACATCTATCTAGTACCAGGTTGCTTTGGTGGTATAAGAAAGTTTTCTCTCAAACTAATTCATGCTAGGATGTGAATGATTGAATAAACTATCTGTCCCTAGTCTATTTACATCCTAGCAGCTCCAAAAAAGGAGAACAATGCTTATACAAACATGTATAAATATTTAAAATATCCTAGTTAGACTGGATATAAGAGGTAAATTTCTGGTTAAATGAATCCTTACCTGTGTTGTTAGGCCTACTCATAAAGGCAGCATTTCCAGAAAGACATTGAGGGTTGATAAGTAGGTAGGCTGGTTACAAGAGGCAGAATGTCAGAGTCAAATTCTAGTCTTGACAGTTACTAGCTGTGTGACTATGGGTATGTTCATTTGCTTCTCTGTGCTTCAGTTTCTTCATCTGTAAAATGACAATGATAGAACCTACCTCATAACAGTGGTAAAGGCATCAAATGACTTATTAAATATATGGTGCCCAGAAAACTGTTTGACATGCAACAAGTGCTCAATTGATAATAGTAATTGTTATTTTGACCAAGAACATTCTTGAGAAAAAAATAGCTCTTTGTTTCCTTTTTGACTCACCTACTCCTCAGATTTCCCTTATGTATGATGATTTCTATGATTCCACCTTCAATTGTCTTTTTCCCCCTCATTTCTCTCTCCCAGGACCACTTTGCTTCCCTGTCTTCATCTATCACCCTTTGATTTGTTTTCTTAAATTTGTATTGTCAACCTAGCTGATCAGTATAAAGCATCTGAACATTTTGTCAGTTAAGATCTATGTGTATGCTTGCTGCAAAGATTTAAAAAAACACAGATTAAACTGTCTTGAATTATGAAGGAATTCATTAGCTGAGGAATCCAGAACAAACAGCTTCAGGTGTAGTTTGACCCAGGGGCTCCCATGATAAAAAGGGACCCAGGTTTTCTCATCAGTTTTCTCTATTTTCCTTGGTACTGGACTGATAGCCAGGAGCTTAGCTAGAATCTACAAAGTGTTCACACTTTTTCTTCTCCTGCCATGCCACTCAGGGGGAAGAGAGAGCCTCTGGGATAGCTTTAGAGGTGAATCAGTCCCACCATACTGCATAGCTTTAAAATCTGGACTTTGCTTTAGGAGAAGCTGTGTGACTGAATGCTGATGGGTGAAACAACAGATATTCACCACGAATGTACTGCATCTTCTAAAATTTACCAGAAACACATCCAAGACAGTGCTTGAATCTTCTGGATTCACCAGTTGTGTTGGGATAGTCAGTATTCTTCCACTTTCTAGGCTCAAAAGCTCAGCATTCAGATTTGCTCTTCCTGTTTCCTATAACCTCACAAGCATTTCAGTTAGATCCTAGAATACACTTCCACCTTGATGTCAGTAGACACCTTCCTTGTTGGCTGAGCTCAGCATCAGCCCCACTCACTGTGTTGTTATCTATAGACACGAAGTCCACTGGAAAGCTATCTGCCCATCTTATAAGGCAGTATACCCACAGAGTTCTGCTATTCCTCATAATTTTCTGTTTTATATTCTTATTTATGTTTGCCTTACTTCCTCTCCTACTTTTACTACCCAACCAGATTTGGAAGGCATTGGAAGCCTGTTTGGTATTTCCCTGTGTCTCCCCACATCACCCAGCACAAGCTCTCTGTGGTCTGGAGACTCAAGCAAGCCCCATACTCCTTGGAAACATACTAAGGGAGGATTTTGTGCAGTCACTGTGGAACCTTGGACATGCCCAGGCACTGACAGAATCACCTAACAGTATATACTGCAGAACTGTGGTCCATGGGATTTGAATAGTTGTGATAAGAAAAAATTTCTGTGGTTAAATAAGTTGTCATAACTTCACCTCAAATAAGATTAGTATTGTCCCCCAGGTATAGTGGAGCATGCCTGTAATCCCAGTACTTGGGAGGCTGAGACAGGAGGATTGGAGGTTCACGGCCAGCATTCAGTAACTTAGCAAGACACTGTCTCTAAATAAAAAAAAATAAAAAGGGCTGAGGGTATAGCTCAGAGGTAAAATACTCCTGGGTTCAATCTCTAGTACCAATAAATAAATAAACAAACAAACAAACAAATAAATAAATAAAATAAAAATAAAAAATAGTGTTTTCTTTATGAGTTTTCAGAGCCTTGATATGGCAATATGCTTTGTGAATCTGTACTTTTGTTTTCCAAATGAAATTGACCATACAAGTCCTCTTTTAAAAACAGAATTTCAAGAAATGAGGATAACATACCATTCCGAGGCAGCTGTCAGCTGTGCTGGGTGGGGCTGAGGCCCCCAGAGATAGACTGATTTGTACTATAGGCTCTGTCTTTACACACATCCACAGATCTCTAGAAATCTCTGCTCTGCTCTATCTCATAGCTGTGGGATATGATAGGTGTTATGGTTTGTATTTTAAGTGTCACTCAGGGGCTTATATGTTGAAGTCTTGGTCTCCAGATGATGGAGTCATTAGGAACTGGTGGAACATTTAGGAATTGGGGCCTCATAGAGAGAGGTTGGAACCCGGGGTATATCCTTGAAGGAGATATTGGGACTCTGGCACCTCCTTTCTCTCTTTTTTGCCTCCTGGCTGCCAAAGCTCATGAGGCAAGCAGCTTTGCCCAAAGGTAATAGGGGCAAGCAACCAGGGACTGAGGCCTCTGAAACTGTGAGTCAAAATGAATCTTTCCTTCCTTTAAATAGTTTATTTCAGATATTTTGTCACAGTGACAGAAAGTTGATGACAGAAAATTAGAACTGAGAATGGGTCATTGCTGTGAGTATACTTGACCTTGTGGTTTAGAAATCTTTGGAATTGGTTTGTGGGAAAAGTTTGGAAAAGTTTGGAGATTCAGGCTGGAGAAGCCCTAGAATGCTGTAAGCAGAACTTGATGGGTGATTCTGGTGAGGATTCAGAAGACCAGAATGCTGGTAGGAATGAAAACAGTAAAGGGTGTGCTGATGAGGTTTCAGATGGGAACAAGGACTCTATTGGGAGTTGGACTAGAGGATACTCATGTTACATTCTGGCAAAGAACTTGTCTACATTTTGTTCATGCCCTGAGACCTTGTGTGATGGACTAATTTATCTGGTGGAGGAGATTTCAAGGCATCATAGCATTAGGCAGTGGCATGGGCAATGCTGGCTGTTGTTAGCTAGACTTACAATAAGAACTTGGATCAAAAAGTAGAGTGGAAAATTTCAAAAAACTTGTAGTTTGTACAGAAAAGGAGTGTATTTAAAGTTACGGCCAAGGAGGGTGAGGCTGCTGAAGAGATTAGAGCCATTAAAAAGAAGCCAAGTACTGTGTACCAGGAACATAGACAAAATACCTTGGGGGCATTTCAGGAATCAGTAAGACCTCACCCATCACAGGCTCAAAGGTTTTTGTTTGAGAAGAAAGCTTGGGGTTCCCTACTTGCACAGGGACACCTAAGGAATGATTTCCCAGGATTTGTTTCCAGTGTTAAGCCTCCAGGCACTCATAGACTTCTGTAGCCATGGTCCAAGAGCATCTGGCTACTGCTCATGCTTGCATCAGACTTTGGTGTCATCCATGTGGTGCTAGTTTTGTAGGCACACAGAATGCAAGAGTTGTGAGGTCATGGAATTTCCACTGAGATTTCAAATGAAAGCCTGGGAAGCCAGCATGTGGCAGTATGGGGGATCCTGTAAGCAGCTCCTGAAAGGGCAATGCATGAAGCTGTGAGTGTGAGGCTGAAGCTGCAGTGGGGGCCCCAGGAAGTTAGAGATGCCAGGAACATGGAATGCCTATCGATGGAAACTGCAGGCAACTCGCAGGGCCAGCCCATGAGAGTCACCATGTGTGCTGCAACCAGCAAGGCCCAGGGATGGGGCTTCCCAAGCCCTTTGGAATCCACATATCACTACTGTGTGTTTCAGATGCTGGGTATGGAGCTATAAGATTTAATGTTTTCCCTGCTGGGTTTTGGTCTTGCTTTTGCCCAAATCCTCATTACTATTTTCTCATTCCTCCCTTTTGGAATGGAAAAGTTTATCCTATGCCATAGTGCATTGGAAGCATACTTCCTTTTTGTTTTTTATAGGGGCTCTCAGATATGAGTTTGCCTTGAGACTCAGAGCAGACTTTGGACTTAGACTCCAGCAATGCCGGAGCAGTTAAGACTTTGGGAACCCTTGGAGATGGACTAAATACATTTTCACAGCGTTGGGGGCGGGAATGTTATGGTTTGGATCTTAAGTGTCCCTCAAAGGTTCATGTGTTGAAGGTTTGGCCCCAGCTGATGGAGCTATTGGGAGCTGGTGGAATCTTTATGAACTGGGGCATTGGGGAGGGAGGTTGGGGTGTGCACTTGAAGGAATATTGGTACCTCAACCCTTCTCTCTCTCTCTCTCTCTCTCTCTCTCTGTCTCTGCTTTCTGGTCAACCAGGAGGTAAGCAGCTTTGTTCCACCATGTGCTCCTACTGTGATGTTCTGCCTTGCCACAGGCCCAAGGGCAACAGGGCCAAGTGACCAAGGACTGAAACCTATAAATCATGAACCAAAATAAATCTTTCCTTCTTTTAAATTGTTTATCTCAGGTATTTTGTTATAATGATGGGAAGCTGACTGACACAACAGGCTTCTAGTTTTTAACCTTGTCTATCTTATGGAAGACTCTCATATTCTACAACACAATCTTAGTTTGGGAATTCCTGGAAGTCAGACATGGTGTTTAACTTATATGAAAGAAACCAGACATAATAATTTGCTAAATGGTTGAGATTAGGAGGATTTAGATATGACGCATTATATTCTTTCTCAAAAAAGGTCTGGTTTAAAATCATTGCTTTAAGTAGATGTTTCTGGAGTCTGATTCTTTTCCTTAAAGAATGTGTTGTCCTTTTATCAAATGACACTATGTTATGTTGATAGGATGTAAAGGTTTGATAATAAGGAGGTGTTAAACCCTTTTCATTCCCTGTGAGCGTTTTCTCTTCACAAAGATTTCTCCTATTTTTTGTTATGGATTTTGCTATTTGATGACAATAACTGTAGATTGTAGGGTGGTCAATAAAGAAGAGAGAAAGTGCTATTTATTTATTGGAATGTGTAAGTCGATGCACGAGAGAAGTGTTAATGTCAAGCACATGTGGTGAGTAATTTTTGTAAGCCTTTCATGGAGAAAGGAGAGCCCTCTTTAAAAAAAAAAGCAATTATTGCAATTGGTTGAGGAGAGAAGAAAAGGCAGGGCTCTGTTTTCCCTCTGCAGATGCAACACTTATTCAAAGGGTCAAACTAATATCTCTAGGAAAGTCAACCCAGGTCCATCCTGAGAGCAGAGCCAGGTGAGCATTCTTGTATTCTCTTCTAAGTGCATGTGTGTGGGTGAGTGGTGATGTAAAATAGTACTTCAGATAAGGATAGTTGCGACAGAATGGGAACCAGAAAGGAGCTGTAGACCTTTGGGGTTTAAGTTTAGCTCTCTCATCTTAAATGAATCTGATACTTAACCTCTGGTCCCCATGACTGACCAATCATGCAACCACAAAGCTGGGGCTCTGAACACAAGGAAATTAATATAGGACCATTTTTTTTTTTTGCAAATTTCATATAACATCTTTTAGCACCAAACTCCAGTGTTCTCAAGAGTCACCATTGGATGCTCACTGAAATCCATATTCCAGGGGCTTCTCTCCCCAAGATTTGGATCCCAAGGATCTGGTAAGGGAGCCTGGAATCTGCATTTTTAGCCAGTGCTAAGATGATTCTGAGATGACATGTCCTCTGCTTGTCTTTAGAACTGCTGGCCTAGAAGGCTCCATTTCTGGGCAGAGGACCGGCCTGGCTGTCTCTTTGCTGGATAAGGCCTGCCAGGAAGCCACGCAGACTGGCCATGTCATCAAGATAACACTGTGAACGGAACCCAGACGAGTCATATATAAGCTTATTAAATTCAAATGTTTTCATAAGCAACTTATCCTTTCCAAAAATCAGGTTATAATAGATTTTGGAGAGAGTCTTTGAGTTTCCTTGTCAGAAACAATAGCAAATGTAGATCTGGGGCCTCTGCCACTCATGCCGTGATTCTGTAATGGCAGGAGCACAAATCTTTGTGGACAATCAGATGACTAATTGCACTGGACTCCTATATGTGGTCCTGTGGTGTGTTATGTATTCCCGGCCTCTTATTATCTGGAATGCAGCAAACCAATTGCCTGTTAAAAGCCCTTCGTTTGCCTTAAAAGTGTCCCTGGAGGTTATTTCTTTCTGTCCCACAGAGTTTAGAGCCTCCCCTGAGGAATGGGACTTAATCATTGCTAAATTAACTCTTCAGGTATCATTCCATCAGGCTGGGATGGGGGGAATCTCCATTACTTGCAAATTACGGAGTCAGCGCTCTGTGGGGCGTTTATGTAAATTGTAGCCTTGTGCTTAACCTAATCCTAAAATGATTTAGATTTTATGCAAAACGAGTTCAGTACTGATCACGGCTGTACTCTTTCAGGCCACTGATAAAATGGTGAAGAGCAACATAAAACTTCTCAAGGCTCATTGGCTGTTGTGTTGGTCTTTAATATGTAGACAGGAATTTTTTTTTAATGGATTAATCTGTCAAACCTCCTCCTATATTCCAGGCTATTTGTGTTTCTCAAAGTCCAACTTACAATACTACTGTCAAAATCTAAGTGGGAAAGAAATGTCTTTTGTCAGATCGAAATCCAATTTAAGTAGTGTAACATAATACTGATCTTCTGTTAAATGTGTGTTTAAGTAATGATGCAACAATTAGATAATTTGGGTACTTTTCTGCCTGTCATGGAAGCTAGGAAGACACACATCTGCTTTGACATGGATGATGTAATCTTAATATCTCCTATTGGGATGGCCATAAAACACTGATGAGCCCCCCCATCTGATCATCATCAGAAAGAAACAGCATCAACAAACAATCTAAAAACTCAAATTATTTCGGTTGGCCAAGATTTCTCAGAGATCAATTTTGCTTTATTCTAACTGTGCAGTTCTAAGCAAACAACTCATTCAGACTTAAATAAGATAATGGATGTAAACATTCTGGGGGAAACTCAAAGCTGTGGTCATTTCAAAAGGTATTTTTGTGAGTTCTTCAGGGACACCTATGGCAGGTAACATTCAGATGGGTTCACTGGAATTGAGAGCTTCTTCAAGTCTGAAATTCTCCTGGGGTCATATTATAGTATCTTAAGATTGTTTTACACAAAGATATTTTCTTTCCTTCATTGGTCCAGAAATATGGGGATTACTATCCAAAATCTAAGTCCTTGAGCATTTTTTGTGAAAAGCTTTGGCCCTACATCTAGGCCAGTGATTCTTATCTGGGGCTGTTTTTCTCCTTACTCTCCAAGGATATTTGGTAATTTGGCTTTTGTGATAGTCAATCTAGGTTGTCAACTTGACCTGATCATGACACACCCAAGATTATGTGATTTTGGGTGTGTAACAGCAGATTAAACAGAAAGCCCTGCCCTGAATGTAGGCAGCAGGATTCTGATAGGTGCAGACTTAGATAAAAGAGGTAGAAGCTGTGTAGAGCGTGTGTGACTCTTTCCAAGGAAAACGCATCTGCTCTTGCCTGAGATCGTCGGCCGCCGGCTTCGCCTTTCTCTGAAGAGCTTCTTGATCTTCTCGGCCTCCAGCTCTTGGAACTGAAACTTCACCATCGTTTCTCCGAAGAGCTTCCTGATCTTCACGTCTTGGACTGGGACTGAATTAGTGGTTGCTCCGATCCTAAGACTCCAGCTCTTAGACC
>PVJS01039937.1:8347-18776 GCA_004027185.1 Glis glis | reverse complement strand
TTTTTTTTTTTTTTTTTTTTTTTTTTTTGCGGTACCAGGGATTGAACCTAGGGTCATTCTACCTCCGAGCTACACTCCCGGCCCTATTTTTTATCCTTTACTGAAACCGGGTCTCATGAAGTTGCAGGGGTCCTCACTAAGTAGCTGAGGCTGGCCGCGAACCCGGATCCTCTGGTCTCCACCTTCCAAGTACTGGGATTACAAGCGTGTGCCACCACGCCCAGCTTTATTCTTTATTTTTGAAACAGGGTCTCACTAAGTAGCTGAGGCTGGCCACAAACCTGAGAACCTCCTGTCTCAGCCTCCCAAGTACTGGGATTACAAGTGTGTGCAACCACGCCCGCCACCCCAGTGCTATTTTATTTTGAAACAAGGTCTTACCAAATTATGGAGGGCCTTGCTATGTTGCTGAGGCTGGCCTTGAACCTGCAATCATGCTCTCAGCCTCCCACATTCTGGGATTACAAGCGTGTGCCACCATGCCCAGCTCTGAGTATCATTTTAAATACAAAAATTTAGATTTTTATATATTTGATGGTTCAATAGTTACATTTTTATTTTAGTGCTCAAATTATACCAACCAAACCTAATGAGAGGACCTTCAAATTGCCTTCTCTGGCCTATTGACAAGATTCTTTAATGGTATTTTTTAAATTAATACTTCTCCTTTATCGATTCTGTTTATACTGTTTTAATCCTAAAATAACACATATGTTCTGTGTTGTTTCATTTGTTCTACTGATTCTTAACACAAAGTTGATTATGGTGAATATATAGAAAAAAAATTTTTGTGCCCTCTATAAATTAATCAGTGGTCCCAGAATCATCTAACGAACACCCTAATTACCAAGTACTTACATGACTACTGCTTCTGTATATATTTTATCTAATTTGCCTAACAACCCTGTCAGACAGAAACCACCATCCCTCCATCACCAACAGAATGACCCATCATCCTCAGGTAGTAAACAGTGGAGGCAGGACAAGAAGTCGGGCCTGCCTGACTACAAAGCCCACTCTCAACTACTGCTCCAAACAGCTTTCCTACACAGGTAAAAATGGTTATAATTTTTAAGTATACTAATTTTATTTCTTTTTTTTTGTGGTACTAGGGATTGAACCCAGGCACATTCTACCTCTGAGCTACATCCCCAGCCCTATTTTTGATTCCTTTTTTTGAAGCAGGGCCTCACTAAGTAGCTGAGGCTGGCTGTGAACCTGCGATCGTCCTGTCTCAGCCTCCCAAGTACTGGGATTACAAGAATGCGCCACCACGTTTGGCTAAGTATTCTAATTTTCAACTAAAACTTAGAATCTTATATGTTCACTCCCATGAAACAATATGTGTAACAATATTTTTTAGTTTTTGCAACATAAGTCTCTTAGGCAATAAGTCTCATCTTGTCATCTTGTGATTGACATTTCTGGGGTCATTTCTTTTTTTTTGTGCAAGGGATTGAACCCAGGTCCTTGGCATGTGTTCCTCCACTGAGTTACACCCCAGCCCTCTGGGGCCATTTGTAATAGAAACTTAACACACAAGGTTGCTATAACCATTTAATACAAAGATACACATAAAAGCAATATCTAGGCAGATAGTTCCTCAATAAAACTTAGTTCCCTTTCTTCCTTACAGGAGCTAATAAAAGTTACCCTTTAGTCTTCAATTGCACCAAACATACCTTATCGGGTGTCATCAGCACAGCTGACTCAGTTTTTACTCCAGACTGATGAATATTCACAAACATTCCTGAATCCAACAGTCCTGCTGACCTGTAAAAAATAAGTTTTAATTTCAGTTTCATTGGGAAGAAAAACAAATGACTAGTTATGTAATGTCTTTTTTACTATACCTTGCAGTTTCACTATCTGTTACAAAAGTTGGAGTTGCAGCTAAGGGGCTTCGCAGGTCTTTTCGGATGTAGATTTTTTCTGTTGAAGCAGCACAGTTGGAAGATTTTTCTCTTGATACTTCAATGGGTTTTCTTTCACACTGAACAGCTACAAAAATGTGTTAAATAATTATGTCACAATACGGAATTTATAGACATACATAAAGTTCTAGGTCAACAATGCTGCTGATGGGAGACATGGCTACCACACTGAATTCCAAAGATAACCATCAATCTTTAGAAATTACATGCAAGTTCAACAGCACTAATTCACATCTGTAAAACAGGCCAACTGCATCTCTCATTCTCTTGTCTCTCCCTATCCCCCTGGCCCTCCCCACTCCTGTAGTAGAAATATAAAGGAACTTTTAGGGTTTTATGTGTTTGTGGGGGGGGGGTACTGGGGATTGAACCCAGGGGCATTCTACTTCCGAGCTACACCCCGAGCCCTTTTTATTTTTTGTTTTTCGAAACAGGGCCTCAGTAGGTTGCTGAGAGTCCCACTATGTTGATGAGGCTGTCCTTGAACCTGCTATTCTCCAGTCTCAACCTCCCAAGTACTAGGATTACAGGTGTGCATCACCACTCCCAGCTGATCTTTTAGTTTGTTTGTTTATTTATTTATTTTGTAGTACTGGGGATTGAACCCAGGGGCATTCTACCTCAGAGCTATACCCCCAGACCTTTTCACATTTTATTTTTATTTTTTTGTGGAACTGGGGATTGAACCCAGGGGCATTCTAACTCCAAGCTACACTCCTGGCCCTATATTTTATTCTTTATTTTGAAACAGGATCTCACTAAGTCGCAGAGGGCCTCACTAAGTAGCTGAGGCTGGCTGTGAACCTGCAAAACTGCGATCCTCCTGTCTCAGCCTCCCAAGTACTGGGATTACAAGCATGCACCACCACACCCGGCTTTACTTTTTATTTTGAAATGGGGTCTTGCTAGGTTGCTGAAGCTGGCCTTGAGCCAGATCTTCCTGTCTCAGCCTCCCAAGTACTGGGATTACAGGCATGCACCACCACTCCTGGCTGAACTTTTAGTTTAGTTTTTCTTTTTTTTTTGCGGTACTGGGGATTGAACCCAGGGGCGTTTTACCTCTGAGCTACATCCCTGGCCCTATTTTTTTATACTTTATTTTGAAACCGGGTCTCACGAAGTTGCGGAGGGCCTCACTAAGCAGCTGAGGCTGGCCGCGAACCCGGATCCTCTGGTCTCCGCCTCCCAGGTACTGGGATTACAAGCGTGAGCCACCACGTCCAGCTTGAACTTTTAGTTTTTAAAAGCTGACAAGGAAGAACTGAAGTTAGGAGTGCCTCATCTATCTACACAAGTTAAAAAAAAAGGAAATAAAATCTAATCAACTGAAAATAATACAAACGAACACAAAAAGGTCCAAGATATATCTTTTTTAGAAGGGAAATTTTGTTTTACAAGTATCTCAATTGCCTGGTCTTTATTTATAATATGTAATATATATAGATTCATCTCTGAAATATATAATATTTATAGGAATTTCATTTCATAGTACTTAGAAGATAAGGTAGTATAGTTGTAAAATGTACACTTTCTGGGAAACAAACAAAAAAAATAATTGCCAGGACTGGGGGCCAAGTTCTGCTTCTTCTTAGCTGCATGACCTTGAGTTTCTCAACCTATTTACTAACTAAAATGTAAAATGGATAACAATAGTACCTACTACATAAAATTGCTATGAGAAAAAGTAAAAATATATGCTAAGCACCGTGTCTGGCATAATGTATCACCTATTGCCATTATCTTATTTAATCACTCTTGTAATTTAATCAAAAAGCAAGCTGAGCCAGGCATGGTGGCCCACACCTATAATCCCAGTGCCTGGAAGGCTGATATAGGAGGATTGCAGGTTTGAGGGCTGCACATGGTAAGTTAGCAAGAAGCTTATTCAAAATAAAAAGTAAAAAGGGGTGGGGTCACAGTTCAGAGGTAAAGTGGCCCTGGGTTCAATCCCACAGGGGGAAAAAAAAGCAAACTCAGGCTGGTAGTTATGGCTCAGTGGTAAGATTGCTTGATACCCAGCATTGTAAAAAAGGTAAATGGTAGCCAGGCGTGGTGGCGCACGCTTGTAATCCCAGTACTCTGGGAGGCAGAGACCGGAGGATCCGGGTTCGCGGCCAGCCTCAGCTCTCTCTCCTTCCTTTCTCTCTCTCTCTCTCTCTCTCTTTCTCTCTCTACCTAGTGAGGCCCTCCGCAACTTCGTGAGACCCGGTTTCAAAATAAAGTATAAAAATAGGGCTGGGGGTGTAGCGCGGAGGTAGAACGCCCCTGCGTTCAATCCCTGGTACCGCAAAAAAAAAAAAAAAAGGTAAATGGTATCTAGTTAGTTATGCATTTTTCTTGCACCAAGTTAAAACTATAAATACAAATTAGCTACATAAACATTCAAAAATATTTGCTGACTGAATAATACACATACATGTGCATATTTTTGTATTTTGAGTTGGAAAACTGCGAATTGAAAAGCAATATATTTGACATATTTTAAAATGTGTTAGTTTTGAATGTTCTTCTACTTTGCCAGAATCCTTAAAAGTACTTTTTCCTTTAAAGCTAATACATACAGTCTTGCTTCATTCCAAATGCAATACATCTCTGTAACCTGCAGTATTGACAGCGGTTTCGATGGTGTTTATTGATAATACAGTCCTTTGATCCTCGACATGAATACACTAAATTCTTCCGGATGCTTCTTTTAAAAAATCCTTTGCAGCCTTCACAAGTTACTGCTCCATAATGACGTCCTAGAGATAAAATGTAAGAAAATATGAAAGTTACTTTTTGGGAACAGAAATGAAATAAACAACATTATATGAGATGAAACAGATTTTTGAGTTTCTGACATGCAACATTTTAGTTATTAGATAATGAAACAACCATATTCTGCTATAAATTAAATAATATGGAGTTTTTAATTTTATAAGATAATCTCAGCAATAGTAAAGAAAAATCACCCAGTCAGATTTTTTTGCTTTTTTGGTACTGGGGATTGAACCCAAGGGTATTCTACCTCCAAGCTATACCTCTAGCCCTTTTTACTTTTTATTTTGAAACAGGGTCTCGCTAAGTTGCTGAGGTTGGCCTCAAACCTGCGATCCTCCTGTCTCAGCCTCCAAAGAACTGGGATTCTAGGTGTGTGCCACCATGTCCAGCTAACCAGCTGTATTATTAAAAAAAAATTACTTGAGATCACTTACTAATTAGTTTTGTTATGTGCTATATATTAGATACTTTAATTTGAATACTATATGACCTGGAAAAAAGGATAAAATGTTCGTATTAGAAATATAAAGCTAGGTACTGTGGCACATGCCTGTAATCCCAGTACTTGGGAGGCTGAGATGGGAAGATCACAGGTTTGAAGCCAGCCGCAGCAACTCAGTGAGACTTAGTTTCAAAATAAAAAACAAAATGGGCTGGGGGTATAGCTTGGAGGTATAACGCCCCTAGGTTAAATCCCCAGTTAAAAAGAAAGAAAAAAAGAGAAATATAATCTTTCCCTATGAGTTTCACAATTGAAATTTCCGAAGCAATCTGTTGCATTTTGATTAATCTGTTACTTCACCAACCATTTCTTTTGCTCACCTATTAAGCAACTGAACATACTCCAGGAAAAGTTCTAATGGAGGTTTTTATAAAAAATCCTTTGGAAAAGGTTAATGAAAACAAACATGGTCCTTAAGCTACATCCCGCTGGCATTTGGAAATAAATGAGCAGAGAGTGTGTACTTCTGGCAAGAAGAAACAATGGCCAGAACAAAAGTGACTCAGTCCTAAGTACTAGTAATGGACTTTGAGAATAGTCTGTTCAATTATGCAGAGCACTGAATAAAGGATAACCAAAGATCTTTCCACCTCAATAATTCATGTTGGTCTGTATTTCCCTAAACAGGGCTCAAGAAGTAGGTTAACAACTGAATATAAAATATTACTAAAGATTGCAAGTGATAGACGTGGTGGCACATGCTTGTAATTCCAGTACTTGGGAGGCTGAGACAGGATTCCAGGTTCAAGGTCAGCCTCGGCAATTTAGCAAGACCATCAGTAACTTAGTGAGACCATTTCAAAATAAAAAGGGCTGGAGGTATAGCTCAGATAGAATGCCCCTGGGATCAATCCCCAGTACCAAGAAAAAAAAAAAGTTCTACATTGTAGTATCAAAAAGTGAACCTTTTCATGACTCAAAGAAATACCTATTACAAATCCAAGTGTGGTGGCACACTCTAGTAATCCCAGTACTTGGGAGGCTGAGACAGGAGGATCGCAGGTTCAAGGACATCCTCAGCAAGTAGTGAGACTCTCATCAACCTAGCGAGATCCTGTTTCAAAATAAAAATAAAACAGGTCTGGGAGTGTAGCACAGAGGTAGAATGCCCTTAGGTTCAATCCCCAGTACCACCAAAAAAAGAGGAAATACATATTATATGTCATTACAAATCAAATTAAACTGCACTGAAGTGAAAAAGTTTGAGGAAGAATTTACATTTTGAGCCCACTGTGGTGGCCCAGCTGAGGCAGTAGGATCACAAGTTTGAGGACAACCTGGGGGACTTAGCAAGACCCTTTCTCAAAATAAAATAAAAGGGTCTGAATATGTAGCTCAGTGGTAGAGCACATGCTGGCATGTAAGGGGCCCTGGATTCAATCCCCAGAACCAGGAAGAAAAAAAAATTAGCTATATTGTACAGGCTATAAATAAAAACCAAAAAATGATATATTCCTTTATTTTTCCCTACCTCTTTTCCTCCCTCCCTTTCTTTTTGCAGTGCTAGGGATCAAATCCAGGGACTTGAGCATGCTAGGCAAGCACTCCATCACTAAGCTACATCCCCATAGTATTTTTGTTTTTACTCTCAGAGAGAACATGGTAGCACGGTAGATATTTTAACAACACATATAAGAGGTTATTTTTAATGTTACCTGAAGCTTTGTCTCCACATACTACGCAAAGATCAAAAACCTTATTTGGTCCCTGGTCTGGGGAAGAATTATCTGTTAAGAGCTTAAAAAAAAAAAGTTATTAGTTAGGAACACTCTCATTCTGTTAAAAACAATGAAAGAACATTCAGTCTGTCTTTTTACTTATTCATAAGTTGTTCTTAAATTGAGAAGTCTATTATTATTACATATGTTTCATATTAAACTAGTCATAATTTTCTTTCTTTGTGGTACTGGGGATTAAACCTAGGTGCATTCTACTTCTGAACTATACTCTAAGCCCTATTTTATTTTGAAACAGGGTCTCACTAAGTTGCTGAGGCTGACCTCGAACTTGCCATCCTGTCTCAGCCTCTCAAGTATTGTGATTACAGGTGTGCACCACCACTCCTGGCTTTAATTTTCTTTACATATACAGATGACAATTTCAGTGTTATAAGAAGCAAAGACAGAATATGTCTTTAATTTGTTCCATAACAACTCCATTAAACAAACCAAACTGTTCAACAACAAATACATTTTGTTGGTGGTGGTTTTCTTTTCTTTTTTTTTTTTTTTTTTGCGGTACCGGGGATTGAACCCAAGGGCGTTTTATCTTGAAGTTACACCCCCGGCCCTATTTTTTATACTTTATTTTGAAACCGGGTCTCACGAAGTTGCGGAGGGCCTCACTAAGTAGCTGAGGCTGGCCGCGAACCCAGATCCTCTGGTCTCCGCCTCCCAAGTACTGGGATTACAAGCGTGCGCCACCATGCCCGGCTCATTTTCTCTTTAAGGTTTATCTTTCAAACTTTTCATGACTTTCCTTCAAACTTTAAAAATGTAAATAAATCATCAATTCAGTCCAAAAATTGGGATGTGGTATTTAGTAAATACCTTCCCCCACTATGTTAAAAGCACAGTATCCCTGATAACTTGACTTTTTTTTTTTTGTGGTACTGGGGACTGAACCCGGGGGCATTCTGCCTCTGAGCTACACCCCCAGCCCTATTCTTCATTCTTTATTTTGAAACAGGGCCTCACTAAGTAGCTGAGGCGGGCCGCGAACCCAGATCCTCTGGTCTCAGCCTCCCAAGTACTGGGATTAAGTGTGCACCACCATGCCCAGCTACATGAGTATTTTTAACTTAAGAGTATGAATGCCTTCGGGAGTACTTCTCATTTTGAGAACTTTAAATGGGAAAAAAATCAAAGAGCTTTCAATGGTTCTTATTATGACTGCCTCTTACTATGTAATATATAGCATTTCTTCCTATATCACCCTGAAAATCAGTCTTCTGTATAAGTACTTAAAAAAAAAAATTGGGCAGCCGAGCGTGGTGGCGCACGCTTGTAATCCCAGTACTCTGGGAGGTGGAGACCGGAAGATCCGGGTTCGAAGCCAGCCTCAGCTCTCTCTCTCTCTCTCTCTCTCTCTACCTAGTGAGGCCCTCCGTAACTTCATGAGACTCGGTTTCAAAATAAGTATGAAAAATAGGGCCGGGGATGTAGTGCGGAGGTAGAACGCCCCTGGGTTCAATCCCCAGTACCGCAAAAAAAAAAAAAAAGGGCATGGTGGTGGCATACACTTGTAATCCTAGCTACAAAGAAGGTAGAGGCAGAGGGATCAGGAGTTCGAGGCCAGCCTGAGCAACACAGTGAGACCCAATATCAAAAAGAAGACGAAGAAAAAAAGGACGGATGTCGTGGTGCATGTCTGCAATCCCAGTACTTAGGAGGCTGAGTCAGGAGATCGTAAGTTCAAGGCCAGCCTCAGCAATTTAGCACACCAATTGCAACGATGGTAATCTTTTATTGGGTTTTTTTTTTGGCTACTGGGGTTGGAATCCAGGGGCATTCTACCTCTGAGCTATACCCCCAGCACTTTTTTATTATTATGGTTATTATTATTATTTTTTGGCGGTACTGCCTCAAACCTGTGATCCTCCTGTCTCAGCCTCCCAGGTACTAGGATTGCAGGCATGCACCACTATGTCTGGCTGCACATTTATTTATTTATTTATTTATTTATTTATTTTTATTTTTATTTTTTTTGCAGTACCGGGGATTGAACCCAGGGGCGTTCTACCTCCATGCTACACTCCCAGCCCTATTTCTTTATACTTTATTTTGAAACCGGGTTTCACGAAGTTGCGGAGGGCCTCACTGAGTAGAGAGAGAGAGAGAGACGGGGAGAGAGAGAGAGAGAGAGAGCGAGAGAGCGAGAGAGCTGAGGCTGGCCGCGAACCTGGATCCTCCGGTCTCCGCCTCCCAAAGTACTGGGATTACAAGCTTGCGCCACCACACCCGGCTTGCACTTTTTATTTTGAAACAGGATCTTACTGAGTTTCTGAGGATCTTGCTAAGTTGCTGAAGCTGGCCTCAAACTTATGATCTGCAATCTTCCTGTTTTAGCCTTCCAAGTACTAGAATTCTGGCATGTGCCACTGTGCCAAGTTATAGGCTTTTAATTTTAAGGGTAGAAGGGATGTGCAGAGGTTAAACGACTGCTCGCATGCCATCTTTGGTCATTAAACAGGGTTATTCCAACCTACACCTGTTTCTCTTTCATTGCCTTTGGAGATGATCCACAAAATAGGCAAGTTCCAATATTATCTATATTTTAAAAATAGAGACTTTTTTTTATTTTTGCAGCACTGGGGATTGAGCCTAAAGGCACATTACGATTGAGCTACATCCTACCCTTTTTCTAGTCTTTATTTTGAGACAAAGCCTCCATAAATTGCCCAAGCTGGCCTCAAACTTGTGATCCTCCTTCCTTAGTCTCCTGAGTCACTGGGATTACAGGTGTGCACCACTGTGCCTGGCTGATAATGTTTTTTAAAAAGCAGTTATTGTCCAACAGAAAAACCTGATAAATATTACTTCAGTCAGGTGATCAAGGTCAACTTTAAAAGCCATACATTATGTTAATAGTATGATATAATATGACAACCTGGCACTTAACTTCTTAAGTATTTTTCCTCAAATCCCATAAACCCTGTCAACTGAGAAAAATATCAATATCCAATAGTGGGGCAGCCTACAATATACCTGGCTGGTTCTCTTCAAAACTATCAAGGCCAAGCCGGGCGTGGTGGCGCACGCTTGTAATCCCAGTACTTTGGGAGGCGGAGACTGGAGGATCCGGGTTCAAGGCCAGCCTCAGCGTGCTCTGTCTCTCTGTCTCTCTGTCTGTCTCTCTCTCTCTCCTTAGTGAGGCCCTCCGCAACTTCGTGAGACCCGGTTTCAAAAATAAAGTATAAAAAATAGGGCCAGGGGCGTAGCGCAGAGGTAGAACGCCCCTGCGTTCAATCCCGGGTACCACAAAAAAAAACAAAAAAAAAAAACCAAAAAACTATCAAGGCCAAGCCGAGCGTGGTGGCGCGCTTGTAATCCCAGTACTTGGGAGGCGGAGATTGGAGGATCCGGGTTCACAGCCAGCCTCAGCTACTTAGTAAGCCCCTCTGCAACTTCGTGAGACCCGGTTTCAAAATAAAGGATAAAAAATAGGGCCGGGGGTGTAGCTTGGAAGTAGAACGCCCCTGGGTTCAATCCCCAGTACCGCCAAAAAAAAAAAA
>PVJS01039936.1:0-18676 GCA_004027185.1 Glis glis | reverse complement strand
GAACCCAGGGGCGTTCTACCTCCGTGCTACACCCCCGGCCCTATTTTTTTATACTTTTTATTTTGAAACCGGGTCTCACGAAGTTGCGGAGGGCCTCACTAAGTAGAGAGAGAGAGAGAGAGAGAGAGAGAGAGAGAAAGAGTTGAGGCTGGCCGCGAACACGGATCCTCCGATCTCCGCCTCCCAAAGTACTGGGATTACAAGCGTGCGCCACCACGCCCGGCTCTGGGTTTCTTTTTAAAGGGACTGAAATCAGAATGTTATAATGATACATGCATATCCACGTTTCTAGCAGCACAATTCATAATAGCCTAATCATGGAACCAGCCTAGGTGTCCATCAACAGATGAATGGATTATAAAATTGTGGGATATACACACAATGGAATTCTACTCAGCAATAAAGAAGAACAAAATTATGTCATTTGCAGGAAAATGGATGGACCTGGAGAACATTATGCTAAGTGATATTAGCCAGTCACAGAAAGAGAAGGGTCATATGTTTTCTCTCATGTACACAAGCTTGGGTGTAATTGAAAGAACCAGAGAGACTTCAGATAATGGAGGAGAAACTCCAGTGGAGCCAGGGAGGTGGTCTAGGGGAAGGGAGGGAGAGGGAGATCAATGAAGGAATCGCTTCCATCGACATTATGTACATATGTGAGAATACCAATGTCAATCTCAATACTCTCTATAGACAAGGGAGGGGAGTGTGTGGAGGGCACCAAGTGCCGTGTGCACGTCTGTCACTATCACTATGAACTGCATTATGATGTGAGACTATAATTCACCAATAAAGTATAAAATAAAGAAATAAATGATAGGGAAAAAAGAAAACACAAAGATTTGTAATCTTTCTCTTGCATCTTAGCTGGGTGTGGTGGTACACGCCTGTAACCTTTGTACTTGGGAGGCTGAGACAGGAGAATTGCAGGTTTGAGACTAGCCTTAGCAACTTAGTGAGACTCTTAGCAACCTAGTGAGAACCTGTTTCAAAACAAAACAAAAAATTCTTTTATAGAGCTGAGGTGTAGCTCGGAGAAAGAATTCTCCTGGGTTCAATCCCCAGTACAACATACACACAAAAAATATTTTTTGATTAGTCTTTCTATCTTTTTACATAGTCCAAATAATTGTTTGGTGGGAAAGCTCATTTTTCCCCATCCTCAACACACTCATCAACATCCTCAATCCAGCATTGCAAAATGGAGTGAAATAGAGCATTACCACATCACCATGGGGGGGAGCAAAAAAAGAATATTTACATGAGATGTGTCTTCACAACTTTCTGGAAGAAGACCTACAATGTCCCTTTAGTATATTTTGCTTTCTGTCAATACATATACATTTAATTTCCTACAGTAGGTCACTGAGATTTATTGATTTATTAAAAAAGAGTAATTATCTTTATTTGTGAATTGTGTATTTCTACATGTTCTCCCCGGCCCAGAAGCTCAAATTGGAACGCAGAGGAGCAAATGCTCTACAGCGTCTAGGAGGGAGGGTCTCCAGGTGCAGCTTCCAGGAGGCAGCCTCTTCTGACCAACACTTCCTATCTGTGTTTCAGCTTAGAACTTCCTCTACCCTAAGGCCTTCAAACTATGAGCTTCCCTAAGACACTCATTAGATTCAAGACTGCAGACCACCCGGGGTCCTCCCAGGACCCTTCCGTTCAGTGTACGGCATCTCTTAAGTCTTATTCTTTATCTGCATCCTCCTGCTCTACTTTTGTATGGGTGCATGGACATGCATGCTCAGGCTCACTGTGGGGCAAGAGGACTGGGGCCTGGGAAAATCTACCTCTTTCTCCTGCAGTTCCTTTAAGGTAGGGTCCATACCTCCGTGATGGCACAAAGAAGATTCCAGGGTAGGAGAAGACCATATCAAGGGACTAGTACACTTTCTAGACTTGAAAATAATCCTTGTGAATCTCAGAAATAACAAAACTAACTCACTGGAGATATACACATTTGTTCCTTCATTCAATCAACAAACGGACACAAGACATCTTCATGTGCCAGGGTCCTTCCATTCTTGAGGATGCATAGGTAATTAGAACAAAACATCTGTGTATCGCACATCCTAGAGTTTATGCTCCTGCCCAGAAGCGCACACCAACAGAATCCTTTCTGGAAAGAAAATGGAAACCGGTATCCTTCTCTTGGCTCAAGTGCCCACCAGGTAGCAGAACTTTGGAATGATAGCAGTATGGTTTGCTTAGCTTGAATCTGAAAACAAACAAACAAACAAGTAAACAAAACATTTTGAATGTTGAAAAAAATAATGAGCGGAGATTTTTGACATCAGACAAAATGAAAAAAAATTAAAATAGAAAACCAAATGTTGACATTAAAACAACAGGAATATAGTGGCTTCTAGTACAATAAAGAATCCATGGCCTGGTTGAAGCCACAGTGAGAAGGATTCATTCCTGGGCTTCCAGAGGATAGGGCAGAGGTCCTCAGAGGGCCTCCAGTTACCAGCACTACAGTGCTGGGGATGCGCAGTGCTGGAGAGGTGAGCGCAGGGCCACCTGCTTGTGCACAGGTATGCGCACAGGTGAGAGATGGAGTTGTGTGTCCTGAAGTCATGATCTCTCCTTGCCAGGACCGCTCAGCAGGCGCAGGGACAGCAGGGACCTCAGCATCTCTGACACTGCAGGCCAGCAGGGCGGGCGTCATGCAGCGCTCTGAGACCAGGGCTGTCACTCAAGGAGTCATTAGCAGCAAGAGGGAGGGAGGCAGGCTTGGTGTTGTCATCGCGCTGCGCTGCGAGAGGGTTGGCTGCCGACCAAATTAGCTTGCTCAGGGAGTGTGAATCAAAATGACATGTAATCTGAATGTTAATGAAAATTTTCTCTAGCTTCAGGCTTCAGGCTCCATCCAGAAAGCTGTCATCTGGAAGACATTATCTCCTCCCCCCCGCCCTCTCTCCCCCCTCATTTTGGCTTGCATTTTCAAGTTTACACACAATGTAAAAATAAATTTTAACCAGCAGCGCTTGGACAACTGACAGGAAGTGAATTACATAGCTGAGTCAGTGCTGGGGGCCCTCGCGAAGAAGAGAATGATAGGAAGATGGTTCTTTGCTTGGATTTATGGCTATGAAATTTGGAAGCTTTGCTACCAAGTGGAAAAAAAAAAAACTTTACCAAAAAAGAAAAAAAAAAGGTCTGATAATCACTGTTAGGGAGATTGGAGTTTTGTTTTCTCCTGCATATTATAATATAAGGTGAATACCAGCTCAGGCAATTAGGTATTAAGCAGCCCTTGTTTTTGTATGTTACCTATGAAACCCCCTACCACATTATTTGCTTACGGCAAAGACCTATCACATTGCTGAACAGCCAGCCTGGTTAGGTTTCTACTCTAAAATATGTAAAGAATTTTGACACAAAAGTTGAGCAGGAGTAGGAAGATAAAGAAAAAAGTATATCGATGCAATTTCTGAGCACTCTGATCTGTTGGAGATATGTTAGAGAAGTTAGCATTTCTAAAATGGGAAAATACAGAAAAATGCCTCTTTGGCTGGTGATAACTCCGCTCCACTGGGTGTGACAAGTGTCAAGGCAGGTGGCTGCAGGCTTTGTGGAGCTGGGCTCCTTGCCTCTCTCTCTTTCACTTAGTTTTTTGTGAAAATATTGTGAAGTTGGGATCGCAGGGAGTTCATCCCAAAGTTTACGAAACAGAGATAAATTATCCCTGTTTTTTCTACATTGTAGCTTAGACAAATGTGTTCCCTGAGTCTTTATATCAAAAAAGATATGAAGATGTGAAAAACATACAGTATCTATTCTTATTCTATTTGATTTTGGGGGCATAAATAATACTTTTAAAAAAAAACAGATATATAGATAACTTCTTTGGAGGAAAGAAGACCTGTAGTCGAGCTCTAGTTCTGTAATTATGATCTAGATTTGAAAATCTAGAAAAACAGCTCAACAGATCCTCTGCTTAGCTACCATGTTTGTAATATACAATTATTATTTTACATTTTTGCAATTTTAAGATATTATTGGAAAAAATGTCTGATCCAAGTTGGGCATGTTGGCACATGCCTGTAATCCCAGTACTTGAGATAGGAGGATCACAGGTTTGAGGCTAGACTCACAAATTTAGCAAGATCCTGTTTCAAAATTGAAAAAAAAATAAATAAAAATAAAAAGGGTTGGGGCATAGCTCAAAGGTAGAATGCCCCTGGGTTCAATTTCCAGTGCCAAGAAAAAAAAAGTATGATCCACAAACTAACATATGAACTAACAAACATCCGCAAACTAACTTCACGATATGCCCAAACTGGGCTAAGCACCTAACAAGCATGATTTCATTTTTTGTTTCACATTAATGTTGCAAATATTATCTTTAAAGATGAAAAAATAAAAAACAAAAACCTGAAACTTAGAGAGGCATCTAACTTATTCAAAAACACAAGAAGCTAAAGAAGCAGTTGTATTTGGACCCAGATTTTCTTGTTCCCAGACATCTCATCCATCCTGCCTTCAACGCTGCCAGCAGCGCTCCAAGCCACTCCCTTGAAAATACAGCGACACATATCTTTCAGAATATTTTTAACTGTGGAAAATTGGATTTGGGGAAATAATAATAAAGATGAACATATAAGTAAAATGGATAGGATAGCTGATTATGCTTTCTAAAAAAAAAGTCATTTAATCCAAAATTTAGATCTCAGCATAACCCCTGAAATTGATGTCCTGTATGGGTGGCTCCGAGGGCAATTCTGAGCCCCAACTCTCACAGGTTTTTGGCAAAGGGGTCGTAGGAGTAGTTATTGTCCTTCTCCTCGGTGCCAGGAACTGCACAATGAGATTGAAATGCTGCCAATAGCCTTATGAAATAGTTGCAACAATTAATAGAAAGAACACATAGATATAGTTGAAGCACATGGGACATAGTTGGAATAGGCTGACCGAAAAAGTACTCCAGCATGGCTATCTTGTGCTTATTTTTGGTGGACTTCATGTTTTAGACAAGTTTTAGAGTTTCCGTAGAGTCCCACATGGAATACACTCTTTACCAACGACTTGCTGTTGTTTGATACTTGTGCCATCTGAAATGAAATGAAATAAAATTGTTAGGTTATTAACTGAAGCCCATAGTTTATTTGATCTTCCTAGTTTTTACCTAATCTCCTTTTTCTGCCCCAGGAATCCATTACACATGTGGTTGCCATGTCTCATTCTACTCCTGGCTGTTGTAGTTTCTCATAGTTTTTTTTTCATATTTTGATATCCTCCATAGTTTTGAAGAATACTGGCCACATATGTTGCACAATTTCCCTCTGCGGAAATTTTCTGATGTTTTATTTATGGATAGATGAGGGGTTAGCTTTAAGAAACTTCCCAAAGAGCTTCAAATTGGCTGTACCATTTTACACTCCTACCAGTAAACCCTTCTTAAAAAGTTCATGCTGTTCTGTATCTTCAGTAGGATTTGGTATTGTACATTTTTTAATTTTAAGCATTATAATTGTTCTGCAATGTTATCTCATTTTGGTTTTAATTTTCATTTACTAATGACAAATATTTTACCATATTTTCATATGCTATTTGCCATCTGTTTATCTTCTTTGATGAAGTATAAGTACCTATATTTTATCTATTTCTAATTAGGTTGTTCTTTCCTTATTATTGAGTTTTAACAGTTCTGTAAATATTTTGGATATAAATCCTTTATAAAAATGTATTTTAAATATATTATCTCAAGTCTGTGGCTTTTTCTCTTTAAAGTGTTTGCACAGAGCAGAACTTTTTGAATTTTAATAAAGCTCCATTTGTCAGTATTTTCTTTCATAAATTAGGTTTTTGATGTTGTATCTTAAACTTTGTCACCAAACCCAAGAGTTTCTTCTTATGTTTCCCTCTAGAAGTTTTATAGGGTTTTACATCCAGGTATGTGATTAAATTGATGTTTGTGAATGATATGAGGTACAGATCTAGATTTGGAGAGAGGGCTGCTGAACATCCACTTTTTCAAGCTCTATGTATTGAAAAGAAAATCTTTTCTCTATTGAATTCCTTTGTATATTTGGGACTATATTTGGGTGGATCTACTTCTGGGCTCTCTATTCTGTCCCATTGATCAATGTTTCTGTTTTGTTATTTTACCTACACTGTGCTGTTTTGATTATTATAGCTTTGTATTAATTATTAAATTAAAGTATTATCAATTCCCTCCTCCTCCTTCTCCTTCTTCTTCTTTCTCTCCTCCTCCTCCTCTTCCTCCTCCTCAGTCATCATTATTGTCACCGTCATCTTCTTCAGTACTGTGTTGTCTGTACTCTACTTACTCATTCTGTACTTACTCATTCCATGTCAACTTTAGAATCAGTTTGTCAGTATTTTCAAAATAGCTTGCTGATATTTTGATTGAGATTATATTCACTGTATAAATCAATATGGAAAGAATTGATATCTTATCGATACTGAGGCTTCCAATCCATTCATTTAGACCTACTTTGATTTCCAGCATCAAAGTTTTGTTAATTTCTTCATATAAATTCTGTGAGTCATTTATTAGGTTCATATCTATGCATTTTATCTGTCCTGTGCTTTTTTTAACAGCATTGTATTTACAATTCTAAATACCAGTTGTTCAATTGCTGAAACACAGGAAAATAATTAACTTTGGTATATTAACCTGGTATCTTGCAAAACTACTGTACTCATTTATTTGTTTTAGAATTCTTTTGTCAAATTTTTGAGATTTTTTCTGGATAGAGAATCAAGTCATCTTCTAAGAGATTGTCTCATGAAAAATGTTCAACAGCACTGACCATCAAGGAAATATAAATCAAAAATATAATGAGATATAGCCATTTATTTATATCCTTTTCGATATCTTTCATTAATATTCTATAGTTTTCATTATTGAGATCTTTCATCTCTTTTGCTAAATGTATTCTTAGGTTTATTTATTTATTTATTTATGGCACTAGGGAATGAATTCAGGGGCATTCTACCTCCAAGCCCCAACCCCAGCCTTTTTTGTTTTGAAACGGGATGTTGCTAAGTTGCTGAGCGTCTCACTGAGTTACTGAGGCTGGCCTGGAACCTGCGATTATCCTGTCTCAGCATCCCAAGTACTGAGATTGCAGGCAGGCTGGAGATAGTTTTTAATTTTTATAGATACTGTAAATTGAATTGCCTTTTTATTTCAATTTCAGATAATTTGCTATTAGTGTTTAAACAGCTATTGATTTCTGCTCTTTATTCTTTATTTCTTTTTTTAATTTTATTTTTTTATTATTTATTTATTTATTTATTTATTTTTGTGCATTGTAAATTGTAATTATACATTTTGATATATGTCAGGGTATGAACATCATACATGCACACATTGCACATTTATTTCCTTCTACTAACTTTGGGTTTGTTTGTCCTTGTAGTTTCAGTTTCATGAGATGCAGCCATAAGTTGTTTATTTGTGATCTTTCTGCTTTTTCGATGTAGGCACTGGTAGCTCTAAACGTTCCTTTGACTACTGCTTTTTCTGTATCCCCTAGGTTGTGGTATATTGTGCTTCCATTTTCATTTGTATCAAGAAATCTTTTAGCCGGGTGTGGTGGCACACGCTTGTAATCCCAGTACTTTGGGAGGCGGAGACCGGAGGATGCAGGTTCGCGGCCAGCCTCAGCTCGCACGTGCGCGCTCTCTCTCTCTCTCTCTCTCTCTCTCTCCCTAGTGAGGCCCTCCCCAACTTCGTGAGACCAGGTTTCAAAATAAAGTATAAAAAATAGGGCCGGGGGTGTAGCGCGGAGGTAAAACGCCCCTGCGTTCAATCCCCGGTACCGCAAAAAAAAAAAAAGAAATCTTTTAACTTCCCTCTTGATTTTTTTTTCCTTGGTACATTTTGATACAAGAGTCGGTTGTATAATTTCCATGTGTTTATAATTTTCTAAGTGTTTCTCGTTATTGATTTCTAGTTTTATTATCTTGTCATTGGAAAAATATACTTGACATGATGGTATTTTTTAAGGTCTGTTGAGATTCGTTTGGTGGGATATCACATGGTCTATCCTGGAGAATGCCCCCATGTGCTACTGAGAAGACTGTGTATCCTGCAATAGTTAGAAGGGAGTCCTGTAAGTGTCTATTAGGTCTGTTGGTATAGGGTGCAATTTAATCTTGCAACTTTGCTGATTTTTGTGTGTTGGTATTCTGGTGTCAAATCCCCTGCTATTATTGTGTAGGAGTCACATAGTTTCATTTAGGTCTATTAAGATTTGCTTTTCATATTTGGGTGCTCTGATATTGGGTGCATATATATTGAAAACTGTTTCTTTCACTTACTGAGTTGGCCCTTTTATCATTATCTAATGATCCCTTGTCTGTATTGTTTTTGTTTTAAATTCTCTTTGTGCCTTCCATGTGTATGGCCACTCTGGCTTTCTTTTTTATCCTATTTGCATGGAATATCTTATCTCTTTAGGGTTGCTTATTGTAATTTTCTTGCTCTAAGACTCGGGCATAAACACAAAGTCAGACATTGAAGAAATGTCAGACATTGAGTGACGCGGGCAGGGGTACACTCAAATCTACCTGTGTCCCTTCACAGAAGTCGGAGGTCTCAGAACAAATGTGTGCTTATCTTTACCCTCTGAAGGGGACAAGGTCACATGTGTAAATGGGGCAGAGTCTCCGCATGTTTTTTCCCACAGTTTTCTAGCCTGGTCCTGAAACAGATGGATCATTGTTTCACACAACATTGATTCAAAGCTCATAGACCAACTTCTGGTCAAACATCCTTTTAAAGTGCAATATGTTGTCTCAGTCCCTTATGAATATATTTTTAGAGTATGTTCTGTATGCTCTGCATGTATTATATGATACTAAATATCTACAAGTAACTAAACATTTAGAATTTCCCAACTGCTGTGGCTACCTAACATTCTAGTTAATGATGTAGCTACCCTGCTAAATTAAAAAAAAAAAATCAAGTGTAGTTCCTAGGAGTTAAGATGAGCTGTAAACAGTCTGGTTTGATCTCCTACAAGAGGATAGTGACTCATAGAGTAACCCTGAGAATGTATAAAAAATGCCAAAATTACTAGAAAGGACCCCCATTTCAATATTTCTGTAGCATGTGTCTGCTTCATTCTCTTTACAACCTTAAAGCACTGTCTACTTTTGCAAAAAAAAAAATCAACAACAAAACAATCATTTTAAATTCAGTCTGTCCAGCTGTAGATTAGAAACACAAGCCCCAGAATTGAACACATACATACAGTTTGACATGCTAATAGTTCTGCAGGAAAGCATTTTATATATTTTTTTCATAAAGAAGCAATATTCTTATCCTAGCAGCTCATATGTGTAGAGATAACGGTGGAATAGAAAACTGGGTAATTCAGAAAACAATTTGACCCTGAAAATCTCTGCTGTGGAAGGCCCAAATTATCCAGATTGGCTGTCATGGAAACCCCTGATCAATTTAGACAATGCCCTCCAATGACAGAGGAAGTCTGTAGAGGTGGGCCAATCATCTGAGCCATTTCAGCCAACACCAGGTCCTCCTGCCAACCACATCCACTGCGCAGGCACACACATTCCCAGTTCCATCCCCGCTTCCTCCTAACTGTCTTCAGATTTTAGGGAAAGGTTGAAGCAGAAACCGGTATTTTTTACAAACCTACCCCTCTGGTGCGCCTTCCCTTCAAGACTCTGCCTGGGAATGATTAAGAAAGTAAAAAATTGAAGGTTAAATCCCACTGCAGGCCCCGTGAATTGGACTTTGCTTTGAAAAATAAAAACATGAGTAGGCAGTGTGGGGTAGGGCAGGAGATGGTTCTTTTCATTTCCATATTCATGCAGAATTCAATTCAGAAAAAAAAAATAAAAAAATTGCTGTTAGGCAGAAAGGTAGTGAATGAGGCCCAAAGAGAGAAGAAAAGTAAACAGAATTGAATTTGGGTAACCCCCTCTGAGAATGTGCTATCTTTTTTATATAATGTTTATTTAAGCATCCTGCCTTTGCCAGTCTCCTGACTCTGCCCCAAATAACTGGTCTGAGCTCACTTTAAGATACTATTGGAATCCATATAGCGTTTTATTAGGATACTGTTAAGTGACACCTGGGAGATTAAATTTTTATACTTTTGTTTGTTCTAATGATTCTCTAAGGGACTAATTAGGAGAACTTTGGATATTGTATGCTTTCCCAAAATTGTATACATACTCTCACGTGGACTATGCAGCACTGTTTGCAAATTCTCACAAAGAATTGTGAGAGTTCTAGGCTTTCGCTTTTAAATAAATAGCCTGATAAAAAAGTATACTGGGTTTAGATATTAATTATGCACAAATAAAATTTGAGACTAAGTGAAAGAGAGATTAAAATGTTGAATTGAATTTTCATGAGACAGGAAAGTCGCGGGTGAATGTAATATGATGTCTACATTGGAATGAATCGTTTTCCTTCATTGTATAAATGTGTGTAAAAGCTGGAAAAATGGAAATTTATTGACATCTTTATTTTTTATCTATAACTTACTCTGGATATGCTACTAAACTTTGGAAAGATATAGAGAGGATTACATTTATCACTATTAAAATACACAAAGTAAATTTAATTTGGTCAAATTACATCATACAAGTAGAGGGTGTGCATTCTAAAATCCCAGTTTATGTTATATATTTTAACTTCATATTAACATTGATATTATATTTCCTGGAAGAGAAGAAAAACAAATATGTATATATTTATGCAGTTTCTATTTTGTGTTACAGAAAGAATATTCTTTAGAAAATGGGAGCATTTTCATAATGCCAAAATCTGTAAGATAGTTATCATTTATGGTTTTGCGTAAAAGACTGATGAAATATAACGGTACGAAAAAATGTTGTAGAAAATTTTAAAGTGATACTAAGTTAAAACTAAAAATAAAATTTGAACATCTCTGTAAGTGATTTTTATTTTTGTGAGAATTTAAACTATGTAGACCTGTTCAATTTTTTTTCATGTATAGTGATATAGGAACAAAATTTGATTTACTATGTCTCATTGTATGTCAACCTGAATAAAATTTTGCTGGACAATGTATTTGACTTTGTAGCTTATGAAAAATTTATGTATTAATTGCATAGTCTTGTTTGCTGGATTTTTGCTTGACAAAACATATAGCTATTAGCATTCACTAAGTATAAACTATTTCTCAGAAGTGAAGTTTAGCTTTCAAATTCCAGAAAAGAAAGGGGAGGTACACTTTACCCAGTGTTTCCCACTGACTACACTTACAAAATTGGAAAGAAATTCTAAATCAGCCTTTGAGGACTCTGTAAAGTGCAGCTAGTAGATCCAGTGTGCCAGGGTTTGAAACACCACAGATCATGGGGTGAGTAGGTCAACATTTTGTTTTTCTTTTTGGATTTTCCAGCCTGGAATCAAGACATCTAGATATCTGGAGTGGGCATGGATGTGGAAACAGAGCTCTGAGAGGGGTCCTACAGGCGTGAGCAGTGGGGAGGTGGCCTGTGGGCAGGGACAGCTGCTGTGGTGCATGTGGCTGTGAATCTTCTTCTCCTGTTGGAGGATGTGCGGTTGGAGAGAGTGAGATGACCTACACAGTGTCTGCTGTGTATCTACGGCCAGTCTCCAGGTTGAACAGTGGGAGATGCACCATGGGGAAGATCTGGGTTGCACTGACAGAACTGGGACACTGAACTTGGCACCACCTTGGAACCACAGCCCACAGACAATGGATTTGAACTCTTGTCTGGTAGGCAATCAACTAAGCCAGTTGTCTGGTAGGCAATCAACTAAGCCAGTTGATTGCCTACAACATCAAAACTACCACCCTGAAACATGACCTAGAGTCTCAGAATATTCAAAAGGTGCAGGATTCAACCTAAACTCAACATAGGAAAAATCACAAATATCTCAGCTTGTATAATAGAAAGTCAGTGGACAAATCCCAATTATGAGATGGCGAAGATGTTGGGATTATCAAGTGGAGACTTAAAATCAACCATTTTAAAGATGCTCAAAAGGAAAAGAGATACGCTGAAATAAAATTAATTTGGAATGAATTGGCAAAAAAAAGGAAGAACCTATCAAGAGAAATTAAATGAAAACTGTAGAAATAAAAACTGTAATAATAATAAAAAACAAACTTACTGGTGGACTTGATAGATTATGGATATGTCATAGGAAAGTAACGTCAAACATGATAAACAGTCTCTGGAGCCTGTGGGAGGGTAACAATGGAAAGAATGCTTGTATGACTGGAGTTGCAGAAGAAGGGGGAAAGAATACAGTGAATTTTTTTAATAATTCTGAAAGTCTGCCAAATTTGGTCAAGGACATAACTATACAGTTGTCTAGTGATTATACAGTTCCACAGGCAATATCACTTTATAACTACCATTTCTTTTCAGCACTAGTAGCTCACAATTTTCAATTTATTTCCTTTGATTATTTTAGCCTCTCCAGCATACTACTGTGTTTTCAGTTTCTGTTCTAGTTTTTTCAATTAAAAATATCTTCAACTCTGAAAAAAACATTTTTCTTTCTGATTCATTAATTTGTCTGAACACTTTTCATTGATTTTTGTTGTCTAATCATTTCTTTTATGGTTCCTCATGCCTCTCTATGACTCTTTAAAAACATCGATATTTTTGCTTATTTGTAAGTCATATAAAATTATTTAAAATTAATTCTTTTGTGTTTTGTATATTTTTAAAACATTTTAATCATATTGTTTCCTCTTCTTTTAAGTTTAAATAGAATATATCATTTCTATTTTTTAATGCTTTTATTAGTGCATTATGGTCTCGCATCATAATGTAGTTCATAGTGATAGTAACATGCATGCACACAGTACTCGGTAGACTTTCCCCTGGTTCCCTCCCCATTTTCCCCTTCCCCATACAGATTGATATTGATATCTCACATATGTATATAATGTCGATGGAAGTGATTTCTTCATTGATTCTCCCTCTCACCCACCTTCCTCTAGACCACCTCTCTGGTTCCACTGGAGTTTCTCCTCCATTATCTGAAGTCCCTCTGGTATCCTGATCATGCCCTACTTCTACACATGAGAGAAAACATATGACCCTTCACTTTCTGTGACTGACTAATCTCACTTAACATAATGTTCTCCAGGTCCATCCATTTTCCTACAAATGACATAATTTTGTTCTTTATTGCTGAGTAGAATTTCATTGCATGTATGTCCCATAATTTTGTAATCCATTCATTTGTTGATGGATACATAGGTTGGTTCCATAATTTGGCTATTGTGAATTGTGCTGCTATAAGCATGGATGTTCATATATTACTATAATATTTTGATTTTGGAAAGATCAGTCCTGAATTTCATATGGATAAACAAAAGACCCAGAATATCCAAAACAATTCTCAGCAATAAGAACCATGCAGGAGGCATCACAATTCCTGACTTCAAATGATACTGCTGAGCTATAGTAATAAAAACAGCATGGTATTGGCACAAAAGCAGACACATAGACCAATGGAACAGAATAGAAGATACAGAAACAAATCCACACATTCATTGCCAATTGATTTTGACAAAGGTGCCAGACACATATATTGGAGAAAAGACAGGCTTTTCAACAAATGGTGTTGGGAAAACTGGCTGTTTGTACGAAAATGGAATTAAATCTCTACCTTTCACCCTGCACAAGAGTAAACTTGAGATGGGTCAAAGACTTGGAAATTAGACCAGAGATTTGAAGTTGCTAGAGGAGGGCATAGGTCCAACACCCCAACATATAGGTACAGGTAGAAACTTCCTCAATACCACTCTTGGGTATCCTTCCCAAATTGGAACACACCATTTCTGATGATTTAGTCATGCCTTCCTCAAAACCACAATCTCTTTTTCCTTCAGTTCTTCATTTGATACACTTAAAATGAAATTGATGCTAAATTAGAAATTGACAGTAAATTAATTGAAAATTGACAGCAAATTGGAGCCCGGCTTTGTGCATATTATTAATTTATTCTTTTTAGTGCGCATCTGATGGGTATCCTTGGAAAAACAAAATAAGAGTGACTCCTTGGACAAACTGTTAAAGAAATGTTTATATTTCTGACTCTTTCCTATTCCTAAACTCATCCAAAGCACTTATAGTGCTATGGTAGTAGCATGGTGGCAAATACTTGGCATATTAAAAACATGAATCACATTATAATTGCTGTAAGAAAGAATCCATATACAAGTATAATTGCATACACATCAACATACACATATGTAAAATCCTGTTGGAGTTTAAAGGTGGAAAACTTGAGTTTTTGCTAGCAAAAAATGTAAATCCCCAAATCTAATTGTGTTCTTTATTCATTCAGAAAGCAATGAGTGACAAATTTGTGCCAATTTTTAAAATAGGCACCAGATATACAAGGATGAGCAGTTTATTTTTTAAGTTTTCCAACAAACAGCTATCTACCACTTACTATTTTTCCAGGGGTACAATCTCTAAAGTGGGAAGGTGGGTGTAAAGAAAACGTCAAAGCCCAGGTCCGGGCTCCGTGCTGTCAGGGGAACTCAGCGCAGCCAGTCCTGTGGACTGGGGCACACTTAACAGAGAAACCCTCATGAGGGGGCAGCAAAGAAGTATTGGTCAGTCCAGTCACCAGGGGGGTGTGCAGATGACTCCAGGCTGAGCCTATGTCCAGAGGCTTGCTTGCAAGGTTTTGTGGCAAATACAAAGACTGAAAGAGATTTGAAATAGTCCAAAGCTTCAGGTCCATGGTGAATGGGTGGAGAGTTGAAGGCAGTATTAGTTTGGACCAGGCAGGATTAGCAGGAACTAGAAAATAAAGGACCACAGACTGTACATGAAAGCAATTAGCACCATCCCCGAGGGAGCTGCTGGTAGAGTTGAAGTGGCTAAATGGCTGGAGGGATTTGCAAGTGGTTAGATCTGCTATTTCTTGAGATGGAAACCATAGAGGAAGGAGGAGAGGTCTTCCCCCAAGTAACTCAAAGTCTTAAGTGCAAGGTGTTCTATTTTCTACCACTCACTGAATAATCATGGGGACTGACAGCCAATGGGCCAACATTTTCTTTCTATTTCTCATCAGGACCATGTTCCTATAAAATGTGAGACTCCAACATCCTCTGTAGGTATTTGTTGATTTGAGGAATCTACGAAGTACAAAGTGACCAAGTTTCCACAAGCATAGCAGAACCGATTGGTAAATTCATCTGTTATTTAGAAATAAAGTGTTACTACTTGCTATATCCCCCTCACTCCCAGCCCTGCCTGCACACCCACCATGCCCCAGCTGCCAAGTACACACACCTGGATCATCCAGAGCCAGGTGTCGCTGTAGTTAATTCATCATGAGCACCATTCACTACCAACTCTGTAATTTCTGCACAAGGTGTATTTTTGTCTAAAATATTTGACTATCAACACCTGTTCTATAATATTATATGGTTTCCTGTGTGTGTGTGTGTATGTGTGTGTGTGTGTGTGTGAGAGAGAGAGAGAGAGAGAGAGAGAGAAAGAGAGAGAGAGAGAGAGAGTGTGTGTGTGTGTGTGTGTGTGTGTGTGTGTGTGTGAAGGTGCATGATATGTTTTTGTGTTTGAGAAGTTAAGATATTTTCTCTTACTTTTACCTCATTTATGTGTGTGTCAAAATTTTTAAAAAAGTAGTGCCATCTATTTTCCAATACATAATATTAAGTATATAGATTCTGCTTTGCAATAAGCCATCCAAGTCATAGAATATACAAAGGAATCAGAGATTTCCCCTTATAGTATGTGCATGTATACATATACACCAGGTCTCTCCAACATGCCAAGGATAATACTAGGAACCAAGGATACACACAAAATATTTTTAAACTTGCCCTGGAAAAACTCCCCATCCCATGGAATGGAGAAACATAAGATCAAGTCTCAACACAGTAAGAATGTAAGTTCACAGATATATGTATAAATATGTAAGAAAAGGCCTAAAAATGTTGGAGACTTCCTTTCCAAGGATATTTCAGGTACATCATCAGAGTATAGTTGGAACACTCCAGGGAGGCAGGTGTGTCCTCAGCTCGCTAACTCAGAAGAGAAAAGAGAGTCCTGAGATGTCCTGAGGTTTGACTGACTTGACGCATCACTGACTTCTACCTCCGGCTCTCCAGAGACCTGCCATGAATGTGGATAAGGTGTGGGTCCTCCCCTTAAGGATATCCTCATTTCCCCATTTGGTGCAGTGAGGAATTGGTCACAGACAACAGCAGTTCAGCACAGATGACAGAGACAGGGAACTGTGGAAGCCAAGCAGGCAGCAAGCGTGAGCCAAGCAAGAGGAGGATGCTCGGAGGATGCCATGCCTCACCTGAGACTTCAGGAGTCAGCTTGCACATGTGAGAGAAGCATAGAAGCTTCTGGGAGGAGGCTTCACCAGTAAGCTTTCCTTGACTTTTTGGCATCATAGACCTTTGTGTTGTGAGAAACTCCAGAAATAACAGATCCTCTTGCAGCTCACCTTTCTTGCATTAGTACTCATTGGTCGCACTTTTGTATTTAACTCGGTAAAATAGCAACGGTTCTGATAGCATGGTTTCATATTGATTTATCCCATGTGAGACGAATCAGTAGATGTGATGGTGTCTTATCTCTGTTACCTCAAACGAGGTACATCTCTCTCTGTCCCTATAAGTCTTGATCACATGAGGATGACGCCTGGTCTCGCTAATTCTTATGAACATAGCAAAGAACCTAGTGAATCACATGTTTGGGAAAAAAGTTTTGAAATTTATAATTACTGCCTAATTCAGTTTTTGTAGCAATAGAACTTTGTCACCTATACCCCTTTATACATACACAATATTTCATATTAATCTCACTAGTGATATTTATTGAATCAATTAATCTTTTAGGCCTTCTACTTCATAGATTTACACTTCCTTTCTGTAAGAAGACACTGCTTTCAAGTAAAATCCTAATTTCCCAAAGTTAAATGTGCATCCCCCATCTTTTTCAATAAATAAAAAAGCTGAAACTGAAATAGATAAACTGACCTGCCCACAGTGACCACGGTAACACGCCTGAGAAGCAAGAGATGGGATTTGAACCGTACGTGCTGACCTCCATCCGCAGAATCCCAATTCAAAGTTTAGGCAAAGAACTAAATTACAAGCCACAGACTCAATTTCATTGATCTAATATTTGCTGTTCTTTCAAAGGAGTACTAACTACATTTAATGAGACTGTTCCTTATTTTACCAAGTTCTACATGTCTTGTTAAACTGAAGAAGAACAATTAAAACTCTTCTGCCAAATTTTAAAGATTAAATGAGAGGCATGAAGGTTCATAACTTTGCCTAGCCTTTCAATCCTTCATTAGTTAAGTCAACAAACATTAATCATCCAGTGCCTGTATGTGGTGAATACCGTTGTACACCAGTGGTCCTCATCCTTTCCCCTAGCAGTCTGGAGATCGGTTTTGGTTTTGGTTGTCACAATTGAGGAGTGAGAGTACTGGCTGTGGGCATCTGTTGGGTAGAGGCCAAGGACTTGGTTACCCAGCCCAATATCCAGAATTGCTAAAACAGAAGATTCTGTGACTTGTGTTCCCCCACTGACTCTCACAAGGGACTCACCTCCACTCTGTTAAACCCAAACAATTCAACAACCTAGGACATCCTTCTGGCTGGGAACCCCAGGCTAATTAATTGTTCTATTCCTTACTGACCTGTTCCTACACACTATATTGTTATGATGTAGAACAGTAGCACCCCCTTATCTTTGGGGAACACATTCCAAGTCCCAGTAGATGCTCAATAGCCTTGACTGGGTCCTGTTTATACTACTGGTCTTCCTGTACATACATACATGTGATAAAGATCAGATAATAAATTAGTCACTGTACGAGATTAACAACAACTAACAATAAAATAGAAAAGTTATAATAGTATACTGTCATAAAATGTATATAAATGTGGTATCTCAAAATCTATTATTGTATTAGAGATCTTAGCAACCTCAGCATATAATTTCTTTCTTTTTTCTTTCCTTTCAGAACTTTCTCCTTTTCTCTTGAAGGAATCATGGTGCAGCTTCTCTTTCTCTTTACCCTTGTGCTTTGCAGACATTGTGAAGTTGAGGCAGAGCCCCTGGAACACAAGCTCTGTGCTTCCGGGACAGCTGACTTGGTAACAGAGATGGTTACTCACTAGTAATGGACAAGCTGCATGTACAGCATGCGTATGAGGTCCAGAGGGACGATTCGTCCCCTGGGCAGCAAGACTTCATCATCCTGCTCAGAGCGGCATACAATATAAAACACATTAATTGTCTAGTTTTAGTATTTTACATTTAATATATTTCAGACTGTGGTTGACAGGGTAATTAAAACCTTGGAAAGGGAAGCCATGGATATGGTGAACTACTGCACCATGTAGAAAACAGGATTGCAAGGTGTGATAGTCAATCTAGTTTGTCAACTTGACCTGATCATGACACAACCAAGATCATGTGACTTTGGGTGTGTAACAGCAGACTAAACAGAAAGCCTTGCCCTGAATGTAGGCAGCAGGATTCTGGTGGGTGCAGGACTTGGATAAAAGAGGGAGAAGCTGCATAGCGAGATGCGCGACTCTTTCTGAAGTAAACGCATCTGCTCTCGTCCGAGATCGTCGGCCTCCGGCTCATAGAACTGGAACTTCGCCGTTTCTCTGAAGAGCTT
>PVJS01039935.1:7993-18777 GCA_004027185.1 Glis glis | reverse complement strand
TCTCTCTCTCTCTCTCTCTCTCTCTCTCCCCCTGTCTCTCTACTTAGTGAGGCCCTCCGCAACTTCATGAGACCCAGTTTCAAATAAAAGTATAAAAAAATAGGGCCAGGGGCGTAGCGCGGAAGTAGAATGCCCCTGCGTTCAATCCATGGTACCGCAAAAAAAAAAAAGAAATGTTAAAGAGTGATAACACTTTCCCACATAAAATTTGTTGTGAAGACAATTTGTAAACACACATATGTATGAACATATATAACAATGAATAACTTTTTTATTAGTTATAATAAACCATGTATATGTACCTAGTTTTTTGACTCCAGTTTCTTGAAATTAGGTAGCTAAAAAGGACTTCAAGGTTATTTTCATCCAAGTTCCTTCTTTCTTGTTGAGGAAATTGGTGGAGGTACTTGTCTAAGGTTGCAGAGAGATTAGATCTGGGATCTGCCCTCTGTTCCTTGAGTCCCAGGATTTAGGGATTTAGAAAAGGTTTCTAAAACTAAGAGGTCAGAGCTGGGCATGGTGGCACACCCTTGTAATCCTAGTACTTGGGAGGCTGAGACTGGAGGATTGCAGGTTCAAAGTCAGCCTCAGCAATTTAGTGAGGCTCTCAGCAACCTAGTGAGACCCTGTTTTGAAATAAGAAATAAAATCAGTCTGGGGATGTAGCTTGGAGATAGAATGCCTCTGGGTTCAATTCCCAGTACCACACACAAAAACAAAAACAAAAAATGAGAAGTCAACTCTAGTGCAAAATGGCAAATACATACAGCTTGTTCTTTCATGGATATTTGAGTTAATTTGCATTTGGCTATAAGTTATAAGAAACTTGACCAACCCTATCAGCAGCATGTATTTCTCATAAAACGGGAAGTCTAGAGTGGGTAGATGGCTCCAGGTGTAACTGCTCTACAATGTCAAGTTATTTATCTCTCATTTTTACCATCCTTATATGTGATTTGTTTACCCTTGGGCTTATGGAGATGATTGCAAGTTGGCTGTTGCAGCTCAAGGCACTGTAACATTACACAATCCTGTTCAAGGCAGTAGGAGTAGGCAGGTCTCTTTGCCTTGATCTTTTCTTGTGGAAGTAATATTCTTTTGAGAATCCCCACATTAAACATTTTCTTACATCTCAAAGACTGAAACAGGGTCTCGTGCCCTCCCATAAATCATTACCACAAAGTGTGCATTTACTACGCTTGGTTTAGAGTCTAAATCTAAGCTGTGTAAATCAATCATGGTCTAGTCCTGGGGGCAGCAGAAGAGCCCATCTCGCTCATGCATGTTGCTTCCTTGGGATTCTATTCTAATGACAAGATAGGAATAACTGTTGTGTATGGCCAGTGGTGCCAGACACAATGAAGTTTAGTAAATGATATTTTGCTGCATAAAAATGATCACAATGGCTGGGCGTGGTGGCGCACACTTGTAATCCCAGTACTTGGGAGGCTGAGACCGGAGGATCCGGGTTCGTGGCCAGCCTCAGCTACTTAGTGAGGCCCTCCGCAACTTAGTGAGACCCTGTTTCAAAATAAAGAATTAAAAAATTGGGCTGTGGGTGTAGCTCAGAGGTAGGATGCCCCTGGGTTCAGTCTCCAGTACCGCAAAAAAAAAAAAAAGATCACAATGAAATAAAAGAAACAGATTTGGGGAAACTAATAATTATTCCACTAAATTTATGAAATATTTCTAACTATCCAGTTGGAGGGTGGTCTTTTACTATAGCATAGTCCCAGAAATTATACCTGAAGAGAAAAAAATCAAGTGATAATTCAAGTTAAATTTTACATTTATGATGTGAATACATTACCTAACATGCCAATCATGCCTTCAAATAAAGACTGGGAAAAATGAACAGAAGGTAAATTTAAGATGAAAAGACTGCTACTATTTTTAATTTAAAAAGTCTTTATTCCTCAGATATTACTCTAAAAAAGTTGTTAATGAAGAGACTCATTTATTCTAGATGTGTTTATTCTCACAACTTCAAATAAAAGTAAGACCTGAGTAGAATTATTAAAACATAACAAGAAAAGAAGAAATAAAGATGCCATAAGCCAAGATACAGAAACAGTGGAGGAATTTCTCCATTTCCTACTTCCTACCTTCACAGGGAGCTGCCTCTTTGCAGGACTTCAAATACAGGTTATGTTACTGTCACATCTAGGTTTCATTTTGATCCCTCTATTTACTCCTTGTGATCTTGAACATATGTTCTCAGTCAGAATAGGAGATCCTTCATGTACATTTCCACGGGTACCTGCCTTATACATCCATTAGTATCACTTTTTTGGGGGTGCTGGGGACTAAAGCCATACTTTGCACACACTCAGCACACACTCTGCCACTGAGCTACATCCCCAGCCCACTGTCACTTTTAATTCTGGTTGACACATAATTATTCAGCTATATGTTTGCATCTTCATTATTAAGTTGATTTCTAAAGAAAAAGGACTTCCCTCAGTGATCTTTTTACCCCCATAGTCTAAAACAGTAAGAATTTCAGTGAAAAAAAGAGAGAAGATGTGATCAGTGAATGTTTGTAAACTGCCCTGTAAATAATACCTATCATGCAAGGTGTGGTGGCACACGCCTGTAATCCCAGTAACCTGGGAGGCTGAGACAGGAGGATGGCAGGTTCGAGGCCAATCTCAGCAACTTAGTGAGATACTGTTTCAAAATAAAAAGGGCTTGGGGTATAGCTTGGAGATAGAATGACCCCAAGTCCAATCTCCAGTACAAAATAGTAATAATAATAATAGTAGTAGTAATAATAATAATACATACAGGATATATTATACACTGGGAAGTACTTCTTAGATTTGGTTGTTTTTTTGTTTTGTTTTATTTATTTATTTATTTATTTATTTATTTTTGCGGGACCGGGGATTGAACCCAGGGGCGTTCTACCTCCAAGCTACACCCCCAGCCCTATTTTCTTATACTTTATTTTGAAACCGGGTCTCACGAAGTTGTGGAGAGCCTCACTAAGTAGCTGAGGCTAGCCGTGAACCGGGATCCTCCGGTCTCCACCTCCCAAGTACTAGGATTACTAGATTTGGTTATTACTACTATTGGTGAAACTGATTTTAGTAAAAGGTCTGAGCTAGTAACATGATTTCCATTTATATCAATGATTTTGTGACAAAGTAATTATAGTAGTGATCACTGACATGAATTGGGTGCTTACAGAGCACATTCAATGGCACAGTGCTTTTGGCTATGGTTCCCTGATGTGTGCAGTTGTTCTTTCTTATACCACATCTCCTGGCACCAAAATTTGTATTTTGTGGCTCTGATCTGCTCAAATCTTGTCAGCCCTCTCCTTTTAGAGGCTGAAGCCTGCTCTGTGTTTTATAGGCTGCTGAGGGCCTTACCTGACTGGCTCCAGTGGTCACTTCTTGGGTATGCCATCAATTATGTCCTCTCCACTGACCCAGAAACTGTTGGGTGTTGGGTGTAGATTAGGATTAAATCAAGACTTTTTTTTTGCAGAAATTGACACATTAATCCTAAAATTCATATTGAATTTGAATTCATATGGAACCCTAAAATTCATATAAACCAGGTTAACCAAAACAATTGTAAAAACAGTAAATAAAGTTAGAGGACTCAGAATTCTCAATTATAAAACTTACTACAAAACTACAGTGATAAGTTGGGCATGGTGGCGCACACTTGTAATCCCAGTACTTGGGAGGCTGAGACCGGAGGATCCGGGTTCGCAGCCAGCCTTGGCTACTTAGTGAGGCCCTCCACATCTTAGTGAGACCCTGTTTCAAAATGAAGAACAAAAAATAGGGCTGGGGGTGTAACTGGGAGGTAGAATGCCCCTGGGTTCAATCCTTGGTACCACCAAAAAAAAAAAACTATAGTAATCAAGACTGGGTGGTACTGGCATAAGGGTAGACATATAGGTTGAAAGAGATGAATAGATTGAAAGAGATGAATAGAATAATTTCATATGGAGAAACAAAAGACCCAGAATAGCCAAAGCAATTCTCAGCAATAAGAACCATGCAGGAGGCATCACAATTCCCGACTTCAAATTATACTACAGAGCTATAGAAATAAAATCGGCATGATAATGGCACAAAAACAGACACATAGACCAATGGAACAGAAGATACAGAAACAAATCCATAAACTTATAGCCAATTGATTTTCAACAAAAGTGCCAGACACATATGTTGGAGAAAAGACAGCCTCTTCAACAATTGGTTTTGGGAAAACTGGTTATCTATCTGTAGAATAATGGAACTAAATCCTTACCTCTCACCCTGCACAGGAGTCAACTTGAGATTGATCAAAGACCTGGAAATTAGATCAGAGACTATTAAATTACTAGAGGAGGGCATAGGTTCAACACTCCAACATATAGGCACAGGTAGAAACTTCCTCAGTAAGAACTCCAAGTCCCAGGAAACTAAAACAAGAATTAATAAGTGGGATGGCATTAAACTAAAAAGTTTCTGCACATCAAAGGAAACTATCAAGAGCCTAAAGAGAAAGCCAATGGAATGGGAGAAGATCTTTGCTAGCTATCCCTCTGACAGAGGACTAATATCTAGGATATACAAAGAACTTAAAAGTCTTTACACTAAAAAAACAAATAATTCTATCAAGAAATGGGCAACTGAATTGAATAGACACTTCATGAAAGAAGAGATAAAAATGGCCAATAGATACATGAAAAATGTTCAACATCATTAGCAATCAGGGAGATGCAAATCAAAAATACTCTGAGATTTCATCTAACCTCAATCAGAATGGCAATCATCAAGAAGTCAAACAACAAATGTTGGCGAGGATGTGGGGAAATTGGAACTCTTCTACACTGTTGGTGGGATTGCAAACTAGTTCAACCACTATGGAGATCAGTGTGGAGAGTCCTCAGAAAACTGGGAATGGATCCAATAAATAAATGGATCCAATAAACTACAGCAATTTATGCATACCCATGTTTATAGCAGCACAATTCATAATAGCCAAATTATGAAACCAACCTAGGTGTCCATCAACAGACGAATGGATCACAAAATTATGGGAAATACACACAATGGAATTCTACTCAGCAATAAAGAAGAACAAAATAATATCATTTACAAGAAAATGGAAGGATCTGGAGAACATTATGTTAAGTGAGATCAGCCAATCACAGGAAGAGAAGGGTCATATGTTTCCTCTAATATGCGCAAGCTAGGAAGTAGTGGGGATACAAAAGGGACTCCGGACAATAGTGGAGAAGCCTCAGTGGAGTCAGGGAAGTGGCCTAAGGGAAGGAGAAGGGGAAGAATGAAGTTCATTAATGGAATTACTACCATCGACCATGTGTACATATGAGAATATAGCAACGTCAATCTCAGTACTCTGTATTGGAGGGGGGGAGGGGAGGCGGGGGTGCACCAAGTGCTGTATGCATGTATGTTACTGTCAACTTGATTTTCTTTTTTTTGTGTGTGGTACCGGGGATTGAACCCAGGAGTGTTTTACCTCCGAGCTACACCCCCGGCCCTATTTTTTATACTTTATTTTAAAACCAGGTCTCACGAAGTTGCGGAGGGCCTCACTAAGTAGCTGAGGCTGGCTGCAAACCCGGATCCTCCGGTCTCCGCCTCCCAAGTACTGGGATTACAAGCGTGCCTTTCAACTTGATTTTCATTGTGATGTGAGACTGTAAATAAAAGCACATAAAAAAGAGATGAATAGATTGAAATATTTCATATAGATGAAATAGTATTGAGTCCAGAAATAAGTCCTTATATTTATGGTAAATCAATTTTTTTTTAATGAGAATGCCAAGTCAATTCAGTGGGAGAAGAATAGTCTTTTAACAGTCTTTTTGTAGAAAGAATTGTACTAGGACAACTATATATCCACATGGAGAAGAATGAAGTTAGGCCAGGTGTGGTGGTGCACACCTGTAATTCTAACTAACTTGGGAGGCTGAGGCAAGAGGGTCGCAAGTTCAAGGCCAGCCTGTGCAACTGTAGTAAGACTCTGTCTCAAAATAAACAATAAAAAGGGCTAGGGATGTAGCTGAGTGGTAGATTGTCCCTGAATCCCTAGTAATACACACACACACACACACACACACACACACACACACACAGTAGATTCCTACCTCACACATGCAAAATGAATTCAATAACATAAATGTCAGAGACTAAACTATAAACTTTGCTTGTTTGTTTTTTGCAGTACTGGGGATTGAACCCAGGTGCATTCTACCTCTGAGCTACACCCCCAGTCCTATTTTTTATTCTTTTTTTTGTGTGTGGTACCAGGGATTGAACGCAGGGGCGTTCTACCTCTGTGCTATGCCCCCGGCCCTATTTTTTATACTTTATTTTGAAACCTGGTCTCACGAAGTTGCAGAGGGCCTCACTAAGGAAAGAGAAAGAGAGAGTGAGAGAGAGAGAGAGAGAGAGAGAGAGAGAGACAGGGAGAGCTGAGGTTGGCCGCGAACCCGGATCCTCCGGTCTCCACCTCCCAAAGTACTGGGATTACAAGCATGCGCCACCATGCCCGGTTTATTCTTTATTTTTGAAATGGGGTCTCACTAAGTTGCAGAGGCCTCACTAAGTAGCTGAGGCTGGCCGCAAACCCGGATCCTCCTGTCTCAACCTCCCAAGTACTGGGATTACAAGCATGGGCTACCACACCCGGCTTAAACTATAAACTTTAGAAGAAAACACACAACATATGCATGAATATTTATGACCTTAGATTTAGACAATGGCTTTTTTTAGATATGACCAAAAACACAAGTGATAAAAATTTTAAAAGTAAAAAAATTTGTCTTCAGGCTGGGCGTGGTGGCACACGCTTGTAATCCCAGTACTTGGGAGGCGGAGACTGGAGGATCCAGGTTCAAGGCCAGCCTCAGCTACTTAGTGAGGCCCTCCGCAACTTCGTGAGACCCGGTTTCAAAATAAAGTATAAAAAATAGGGCCAGGGGTGTAGCTCGGAGGTAGAATGTCCCTGGGTTCAATCCCCGGTACCGCAAAAAAAAATTGTCTTCAAAATGAAAACCTTTTGTGCTTCAAAAGACACCGTTGAAAAAGTGAAAAGACAAAATAGAGCCGGGAGTGGTGGCACTCGCTTGTAATCCCAGTACTTGGGAGGCTGAGACTGGAGGATCTGGGTTCGCGGTCAGCCTCAGCTACTTAGTGAGGTCCTCCGTAACTTAGTGAGACTCTGTTTCAAAATAAAGAATAAAAAATAGGGCTTGGGGTGTAGCCCGGAGGTAGAATGCCCCTGGGTTCAACCCCCAGTACCGAAAAAAAAAAGACAAAATAGATTGGGAGAAAATATCTGTAAATCATGTATTTGGTAAAGGAATTGTATTCAGAATATAGAAAGAACTCATAACTCAACAATTAAAATACAAACAGTAATACCAGTACTTGGGAGGCTGAGACAGGAGGATTGCAGGTTCAAGGTTAGCATACAGTAACTTAGTGAGACACTGTTTCAAAATAAAAAAAGCAAATAGGGCTGGGGGTGTAGCTCAGAGGTAGAATACCCGTTGGTTCGATCCCCAGTATCGAAAAACAAACAAAAAAACCACAATTCAATTTTAAAAATTGGTAAAGGATGTAAATGGAGATTTCTTCAAAGAAATATACAGATGGCCAATAAGTACATGAAATGGTATTCAGCAACATTAGTCATTAGAGAAATTCAAACCAAAACACAATACAAGACCACTTTATACCTATCAGAATGTCTATCATGAAAAGACAGGAAATAATAAGTGTTGGTGAGGATGTAGAGAAATTAGAACACTCATACATTGCTGGTAGATTTGTAAAATGGTACATCCACTTTGGAAAACATTTTAGTAGTTCCTTAAAAAGTTAAACATAGATTTGTCCTATGATGCAGCCATTCTGTTCCAAGAGTATTGAAAATGAACATGAATGTTCAAAGCAGTGTTATTCATATAGTCTAAAAGTGAAAACAACCCAAAATGTAAATCAACTAATGAATGGTTAAACAAAATGTTATAAATCTATAACATTAGATTTATTCAGCAATAAAAAGGAATGAGTTACTGATACATACCACTGCATGGATGAGCCTCCAAAACATGCCAAGTAAAGGCAGTGAGTCACAAAACATCACATATTATATGATCCCATTTATATGAACTATCCACATGCACAGCAACGCAAACTAGATTAGTGGTTGTTGAAGGGTGAGATGAGGAGGAAATGGGGTGTGATTGCTGATGGATACAAGATTTCATTTTAGGGGGATGAAAATGTTCTGGGATTAGATATATTAGATATTGGTGATGTTTGCCCCATTCTGCAAATATACTAAAAGCTACTGAATTTTACACTTTAAAAGGCTGAATTTTAGCCAGGCATGGTGGCACATGCTTGTAATCCCAGTACTTGGGAGGCTGAAACAAAAGGATCTCAGGTTCGCGGCCAGCTTCAGCAACTTAGTGAGGCCCTCTGCGACTTAGTGAGACCCCGTTTCAAAATAAAGAATAAAATAGGGCTGAGGGTGTATCCCAGAGGTAGAATGCCCCTTGGTTCAATCCCCAGTACTGCAAAAAGAAAAGGGAAAAAAAAGGGCTCAATTTTATGATATGTGAATTATATCTCAATAAAATGATTAGTAAAAAGAAAAAGATTAAGCCATGATTTCCTTTCATCTTACAGGGCACTAGAATTTGATCCTTTGTAAGACTAGCTCTGAAGTGCTCTGGTTCACTACTTTGCCTAACTCTCCCATTTCACTGACTCTCCTGGGCTTGGTTTTGAGGTTCCTGTATACTTTATTGATAAGTTTGAGTCAGGATAGTTTAATGAAATTTTATTTTGTTAATCAACAACAGTATTTTCAGACTCTTGAATGAAATACATACTACTAAGCTGCAGTAGCATATGCGTCTTCTTTTTTTTGCAGTGTTGGGGATCAAACCCAGCGGGACCTTACCCATGCTAGGCAAACACTCTATCACTGAGCCACACCCCCAGCCTTTAAACATTTTGAAATATTGGTTACATTTGGGAAGTCTTTATTCTAAACAATCAAGGTCACTAGGTCAGATATCCAGAAAAATTAAGAGACTGACATGTCACAGTGTTTGCATAAAAACCTAACCTATTTTAAAATTTTTATTCTGATCATTAAAATTCTCTGCACACTGCTACTTTACCACCATTTCCCCAAAGAAGTCTCTCTTTCAAGAAGCATAGTATTAAATGGTGAAAAGAAACTTATCTCTATATGTAAGTCTTTATTCATGTTGATTTTTAAAATAAAACCTTAAATTTGCCCTTTCCTCAAACTATGTGCCCACCAGGAGACTTGGGGTCAAAATATAATTATGTGGACTTCATTCTCGACACGTTCCTTTAGCCCACTGTTCAGAAACCCTTATTGCAGCAGAGAATACAATCTCTCAATTTTTCTACTGAACAAATACAATTTTAGTCTGAAGTGAATGACACTGCACCCCATCAGGTGTATGTGAGAAGGCCGTAACCTAAACAGTGAACCTGTTTATAATGTACACTAGACTCCTAATTTCTGTTTTGGTCTCTGAGGCCTATTGCTAAATCCCTTTCTACATTAAAAACACTAACCACACTCTCCACTTATCTGGCAGACTGCAAAACAGTGGAGAGTGAAAATTCTGCTTGGATATCATGTCTTCACTGTACATACAGCAGCCACACACAATGATGGTCAGTAATGACTAAAACATGGCACTAATACAAGCCCCTCCATGTGAATTGAATTAATTGATTTATTAGGTGGAAAATAGCCAGGTGGATTTAAGCTAATTAAGAATTTGATTACTAATTGCCAACAAGGGGGGACTAAAAAAATGAGTATGTTAAATAAGGGACTTGTAGTACATGCAAACTGCAGGCTGTCTCCTCCAGCAAGGAGAGCAATGATAAGAATATGGTGGTTTGACTGGGGGTGCAGCTCAGGGGTAGAGTGCTTATCTAGCATGTGTAATGCTCTGGGTTCAATCCCAAGCATTGCAAAGTAAATAAATAAATAAATACAGTGGTAGTACTTATGGAGTCCGAGTGGTATTAAAACAGTAAAACAACTTACTTTCTGAGGTCATGGACATTTCTAGTATGTCACCTCCGATTAGCAGACATCAAGCATCAAGCTTATCAATAAATTATACAAAACAAGACAAAAAATATGAAGGGCATATTAAGAAGAATTCTCAATGAACAAACATAAGAAAGATATACATATGAATAATGATAAGCCAGATAACCTATTCCACTAAAAAAGAAAAAAGATATAGAATAATATAATATTCCATTATGTATTTCTTTTTTTTTGTGGTACTGGGGATTGAACCCAGGGTGTTCACCCTGACCCTATTTTTTATACTTTATTTTGAAACCGGGTCTCACGAAGTTGCAAGGGCCTCACTAAGTAGCTGAGGCTGGCCACAAACCCGGATCCTCCGGTCTCCATCTCCCAAGTACTGGGATTACAAGCGTGTGTCACCACGCCCGGCCTCCATTATATATTTCTATATTCATCAATTTATTCATCCTATACATTCATCTACCCACATATCTACCTAATCATTCAGTTTGCTGAGTATTTTATGTACACTTTTATCCTATTTCCTTACATGGTACTATATTTTGTGGATGTCAATATTTTAATAAAAGCATACCATAGTCATTTTTTTATGTTTTTATTGGTGCATTGTAGTCTCACATCACAATGAGTATCAGTTTGGTGTTAACATACATGCACACAGCTCTTGGTGTCCCTCC
>PVJS01039934.1:0-18678 GCA_004027185.1 Glis glis | reverse complement strand
AGTCCAAAGATGCTCATGTGCTCAGAAACAAATTGTTCAGGGAGAGGTGAACTGTCCTTTCTTTTATAAATCAACCCAAGACTTCCCCCTTTTAGTTGCCTTCTGTGCATTTGGATCTTCATAGCTCTGCTGTCAAATTTGAAAGAAGTGGCCTGGAATTTATTTCTCCCACTGGAAAATATATCCTATATTAAATGATCTCTGTGTATATTTTTACATTTAATCTGGAACAAATTTACAAGTATTGATCTAGAAATGTCTGGGGACTCATAAAGAGTGGGAAATGAGAAGTTTGGGATTTCAAACCTGAGATTGAATCTCTTTTTATTCTCAACATGTTAAATGTGTCTTTCAAGTTTTCAAGATCAATGAAAATATGATGATTTAATTGTTTTCATAAAGCAGAAAAATGTGTGAGTCTGGGATTCAGTTTTTGATACAAAACATAAACTCATAAATGCCACCCTTGGACATGTAAAACACACCTATGTAGAGAGCAGAGCAGCAGCCCATGATGTCGTGTCACCATGGTGATGGGATGATGCACTCCCTGCCTTCCATCCCAACTGCCACTCTGTAAGCTGAGAGGTCCAGAGTTGAGAGCAGGCCTGCCTTTCACAGGTTGGTCCCTAGAGTCCTTGGAGATGGGAAAGGTCAATTGCTATTGTAGAAGTCCGTTCACACTGGTCTTCTGAAAACTACTCCTCACCTGGAAGAGCTAACTTTTCCTCAACATCATTTTCAATCATGTATTTTCATTCACCCACTCCAGTTTCTCTGTCGGCTGTTAAATGTATCTTCTAGATTTGTTTTAACCCTCAATTTGTAATTTTTATTCTTCTATATCTGGTTTCTTTACATATTTCTGGAACTTAGGAAAAAATGTACATTTCCTAATGCCAGTTTTGTAAACACTCTTTGAAAGAACAGATACAGGGGAACACACACACACACACACACACACACACACACACACACACACTCCTTTCATGAGAAGATCAGGAGAGTCTCAGTTCTAAGTATATCAATAGAAATTTCATGAATGTGGAATTAAAAGCCCAACTCTTCTGAATGTAGCTGTTGAAATAACAAAACTAATGCTACAGCGATCTAAGTCCAGAATTTTTTAGAAAGGAAAATCACAGTGTTTTCAGGGTGAAATGTCCCTGGTGTCTGGGGGCTTCAAGGGGACAGTGCCATGAGGTAAGTGGAGTGGACATTTGGTGGTGGAGGGAATGAGGGCCTGGGGTCCTCAAGGAGGGTCCTGGAGTGGGGTCACAGGCTGTGGCTATGGTTGGGTCCCTCTAAGGCAGACCAGGCTCTACCCTGGCTCTTCAGGATCTAGGGAGGCCTTGGTCCAGCTTCTCAGACAGTGGCTCAGATCAGCAGTCCACCGATGTGGGGCACGCCCACATCCTCCACTGAACCACCGCACCAGCCCAGCAGCCTTTATCACCCCATTAATTAGCATCAACTGCTCATTCAGGGGTGGTCACTAGAAGGAAAGTGAGTTCTTGGCACAGCCACTCACTCAGTGGCAGTTGGTCTGGAATGTCCTGAGATCTGAGCCAGTTGGGAAGCCAAGCAGAGCCCTGATCCCTCGGGGTGGCGACTGCTCCCTAGGAAGGCTCACTGAGCGGCAGGCAACAGTGGGGAGATGCTGGAGGAGGCTGGCCACAGTGTGGGCTCCCCTTGTCCTTCAGAGAGGCTTCATCTGAGGGAAACTAGTATTTTAGGTAAGGAATTGAAATCTCAAGGCAGGAGCCTGGATTCCGACTTGGGCTCTTCTCTGGGCTCAGGAAACTCTTCCAGGACAGGAATTTTCCTGAGGAAAACTGGGGCAGGAGGATTTGAGAAAGAGCAAGAAGAGCTCTTGGTTTCTGGTTCTAGAACATTACCTAGAGAACTCAGATATTCAGGGGTCTCTGTCCCCAGGGAACCAGCTGCTTTTCTTTCCCAGATCCACCAGGCATCAGTATTGTGACTCTGGACAAGTCAAAGTCACCACATTAAAATTCTTTAAACTGCATAATATGGGTTCCAGGCCCTGCTCTGTCCAGCTCTTGGGGCTGATGTGGGGTCACAGGAAATACCAGATATTCTCAGTGAAGTCAAACATCTGACCCATGTAGGAGATAAGAGGCGGACTTCCACCCTCCACTGCCCCGTAGCCACCCCTGTATTCAACCACTGGCAAGAGTCTTGCTTACTCTTCCCGATGTTTCATTCCTGAACACTCTAGGCACTTACGAAGCACCCGTCTTCTTTTTTTTCTTTTCTTGCGATACCGGGGATTGAACCCAGGGGCATTCTACCTCCGAGCTACACCCCCAGCCCTATTTTTATACTTTATTTTGAAACCGGGTCTCATGAAGTTGCTGAGGGCCTCACTAAGTAGCTGAGGCTCACCGCGAACCCGGATCCTCCGGTCTCCGCCTCCCAAGTACTGGGATTACAAGCGTGCACCACCACGCCTGGCTGAAGCACCAGCCATCTGAAGGCTTTGCTTTTGTTTAATCATTGTTAGCCTCATAACATAACAGAGGCCAGATAGACATTTCCACATCTCCAAATAGGAAACTGAAGCACAGATGGTTGATATAACGCACAGGGATGCACAGCTTCTAAGTAGGTTTCAGAACTCAGGCGGCCACATCTCTGTGCTGTGAGCACTGTTACCTCTGCCTATGTGATCACAACTCAGGAATTTGCCCACACAATCCTCTGTTGGGTTACATGCACACATCACACTGCAAAGTCTTTCTAAAGCCCAACTCTAACTCAATTCTTAAATAGACACTGGCCGGGTTTGATTGTCATTCTCCTTTGGTAAGATTTAGCTGTTTCTGACAGAATTGATTGAATTCCTCCAAGATACCAAATATGTGAGCAGAGAGTTGTTCAAAGTATTCTTTTATTATCATTTTGTGTCCATGGAATCAATAGTAATAATTCCTCTTTGATTTATAGTATTGGTCCCTTCTGTCCTCTCTTTTCCTTGGTGGCTGGTCTTGCAAGAGGTTTATCAATTTTGTTGGTCATTTCAGAGAACTAGTTTTTGGGTTCACTGACTTTCTGTTGATTTCCCATATTTCATTTCACCGATTTCTGCACACATTCCCCTCTTCTTTATGTGCTTTGCATGACACTGCTCTTTTCCTCTATTTTCCTAAGGTGGAAACTTAGACAATTGAATACGGTTCCTTTTACTTTTTGTAATATTGCATACAATGATACAAATTGCCTCTGAGTACTGCTTTCATAACATCCCACAAATTTAACAGGGTATGTGAATCTGTGAGTAGTACCGGGGAATGTGTTTGTGAGGGTGTGCACATTTCCTCAGAGAATATGTTCTTGTATCCACAGCATAAGTGTTAATTTTCTATAAATAAAATCACACAGTACTGTGCACTTTACATACACCAATTCCCTCCACACACACTATAGTCAAATCTCAAGGTCTGTTTCTTACTCTCACTCCCTGGATGGAAATGGTGCAAAGCCGAATGATCCAGGAGGGATGGGACCACGAACTTTGTCACTGCAGCACAGCGAGCACTTCACTGTGCGCCTCATTTTTAGATTGATGTTTTCATACTGCTAGAGTGCCTACAGTTGATAAGCCAAAGGCTGTGCTTCTCATCTCTGTCCTGATTCTCTACTTTGCCTTACCCCACATCCCCAAAACACATGAAGTAGTGCTCCTGCATATTTCATGAGCATCACCATCAGTGTTCTGACAGTCACTCTGTGTCCTCCTAGCTGGCCTCAAACTCCTGGCACAGTCACTTCCTTGGGATATGACCAATCAGGAAGACCTGTTGTATTACCCTTAGTAATTTTGCTTTTTTTTTTTTTTTGGTACCGGGGATTGAACCCAGGGGCGTTCTACCTCCACGCCACACCCCCGGCCCTATTTTTTTATACTTTATTTTGAAACCGGGTCTCATGAAGTTGTGGAGGGCCTCACTAGGTAGAGGGGGGGGGAGAGAGAGAGCTGAGGCTGGTCGCGAACCCAGATCCTCCGGTCTTCACCTCCCAAAGTACTGGGATTAAAAGCGTGCACCACCACGCCTGGCGCTTTTTTTGTTTTTGATGGAAATAGAAGTATTGCTCTTTCAGTTTCTGTAATTTTTCAATTTTATTAAGATATGATAATCTGAACTGATATTCTAAATGCAACATATATAATTTTTTGATGGAGGAATTTGAAGGGAGAGTCTGTTACCAACTAAGACCTCATTGAAGAAAACATTAAAAAATGACAGCATCAACTACAAACTCTTGGGAGCAGCTAACCCCTCAGAAGCACTTCTCCTCCTTATGACAGGATCTTGTAATTAGCAACCAAAGTGGACTTGAGACACAAACCCCACGGAGCGCTGTGTGCTTTGGCTGGAGGAGGTTTGCTCTGCTCTGGCCCTTGGCTCCCTATACTCCACCCATTTCCATGTGGGTTTCTAATGTCACCATGTGAACAAAAGACTTGTGCACACAGGACACAGCGCAGTCTGATCCTCACAGTGACGCCTTTTCTGTATTTCCAGGTGGAGTCCACTGCTCCTGGAAATGGTTCACACATAGCAGCGCCTGCCTCGCGGATGGATGACCTAGGTGATCGGAAGGGTGAAGCAGCCTTGCTTGCTTTAATGTTCGGAGCATCCAGACTCTACCGTCCTGCTGGTGATGAGGACTGGGGGTGTGGTGCTGGAAATCAGGGTTTCAGATAAAGAACTTTGGCCACTCTCTCTAGTCTCTGGAAGCAAATGTGTTCCTTGGGAGGTGTGAGGCTGGGTCCCTGGGGTCAGGTGTGTCTATATGTACATCCGTGAAGGATGATTGTGAGTGTGCCTGTGAGTGAGTTATTGTGTATTTCTCTAGAAACATATTCCTCTAGTTGCCAGCCCGAGTGTTGGCAACCAAAACAGCGATCCTCATTGGAGCATGATTATGGATATATGCCAATTAATCAAATTATAAATTTTACATGCCTGCAGTTCTTTAATGCCAAGTATACCTCAATTAACACTGCACTGGGCAGGTTCCTCGGTAGCACTTTCTCCTGGTTGAAAAGAACTTCGTATGTGCCAACCAAAATGGACTTGAGAGACTCCCATGCACAGCTCCTGTCTCCACAAGTGCCCTCTGGGCTTTGGTTCTGGCCATGGCCTCCATCGCCGTTCACATCCAGTTTTCTAACATCGCCACAGGGAACAGCAGACGTGTGCGAACAGGACTCAGCATGGTCTGGTCCTCATGGCGTCTTCCTTCTGTGGCTGCAGGTGGACTCCAAAGTGGATGGAGACTGTACGCGCTCTCAACTCATGCTGTGGAAAAATCTAAGTGCTGGGAAAGCCTGGACTCTCTTGTTTTTGTGTAGGAAGCCACCCCAATTCCAGATTCCCGTTGGAAAGGAGGATTAGCCTGGGGCATAAGAAACTGATAAGCCAGTGAAGGAGTACGACTGCCTCCGGGGCCCCGAAGCAGCTGTGTCACTTCAGCAGTTTGGATTCATGTGCATGAGGATCAGAAGGGATCTGAGTCAGTGTGAAGGGCTGTGAATGTTTGTGAGGGTGTAAGTATTTCCTAGAAAATATGTTCTCATATGCAGAGTGCAAATGTCAACTTAAAAAAAATCCCACTTGTCTGCACACTTCACATAAATCAACCCCCTGAGACCTGACCATGACCAAATCTGAAGGTTAGTCTAGGATTCCCGCTCCCTGGGTGGCGATGGTGCGGGGCTGATGATCCGGGGTCCTGACTCTTACAGGTGGAAGAGGTGCATGTGGATGCAGGAATGGGCTCAGGGCTGATGCTTTGGGCCACACAGCTGTATTCATCATTCATCCGGGTGTCACCTTGCCAGGCCATTTCCGCACATTAGTGTACTCCTGGGGGACTGTAGCCTACACAGAGACCAAGTGCGGTCCATCCTTCTAAGGAGGCCTCAGTGCTCACATAACCCCAAGTGGCAACAGGTGCCTTTGACACCAGACTTTAGCAGTTGTTAATGTGAGACACACAGAGCCACGTGGTTCTGGTCAGCTTACAGATTCTGAGCAGTGAGAGGGTTCACATGGGACACTGCAGGTCAGCGATTGCCAGGGCTGGGGTCCTTCTTCCCCCTTCACTCAGAGCAGGTAGTTATTTTATGGTACTTAATAACGTGATCACCACCAGCCTCAGAAATGCTCAAATTTATGAGCCCACACACCAAGGGACAGTGACAGAGAAGAGCTCCAGGTACCACTTGGTTGCTAGCCTGAAGTTTGCCTTGTTGCAAATCTCCATTGCAGCTGGGTCCTAGCATCCACACTCATTACACACCACACTGCATGGTCACTGACTGCTGTCAGGCTCCTGTGGACGCTGCTGCCCAAGGGTTCTATGTCCCAGAAACAGTTAAGCTGGAGAGAGTCGCACAGGGCTCACCCCATTTGGAGCAGAGAGTGAGTATGCAAAGTGATTCCTTCAGCTCCACTGTCACTGGAAGGCTTGTGACCGATTGCAGTGTCTTGCTGAAGGCCTCTGGCCCCACAGAGCTAAGGGAGGGCCTGAGGATACAGGAGGGAGCAGGGCATTCTTGGGCAATCCACTGTATCAGGTGTGCTCTGTTGCTATAACAAATTGCCTGTGGCTCGTGCCACATAAAGGAGAGGTGTGTTCAGCTCACAGTTCTGAACATCAAGCACATGGCGCTGGCCTCTGCTTGGCTTTGCTGAAGGCCCTCTCGGCTCATCGCAACATGATGGTAACATCACAGTGGGTGCAAGACGGAGAGACCCATGGTGCGATAGGAGGCCAGAGTCGGAGGCCTGGTTCACCTTTGTAATAACACATCAATGTGGAGGGAGGTAACGAGGGTGTGAGAACTACATTGATCCCTCGGAGGGCGGTGACCTAATCACCCTCCAACCAGGCCCTGATTCTCGAAGGTTTCAGCCCCTCTCAACATTGCCACACTGGGGACCAATCCTCCAGAACATGGACCTATGGGGGGGGGGGGACTCTGAGACCATGGCACCCACTGTGACCTCGACTGGTGTGGAAGACATGGTGAGACCCTCTCACAAATAACTGTGCTGCTCATGTTTGTGTCTCCACAGATGGGATTGTCAGCAGAAGATAGGACTCGGCAGTGAGGAGGAAGACTCTGCAGGTAGGGGACACCCCGAGGGAGGACCACTGGAAAGTTCCCTGGGGGAGGTGGGGAGCATGCTCATTTGGACATGAGGCCAGGTATGAAATAAAAACAGGAAATGCGTTCTTTTCATATTTTGATGACAGGAAAGAACAAGAGCTAGTGAGTCCACTGGCTCTGAGCATCCTGCCTGTAACCTCATTTTTGCTTTGTTGCTTAAACGCCATCTTCCCCATAAGATCTTGTGGCCCGGCTTTTGTCTCTCCCAAACATTAAAGCGCTTGGCTTTTGTTGGTTGGCCTCTCTTGGTAATTGTGCACAGAAGATTTTGGTGTGGGATTTGGGCGTTGAACCATAATGGAAGGAATCTAGTGGGACTTGCTCCCTCAGTGGTATGGTGTGATCCTGCACACTGGGTTCCTCTAGCCTGTGCTGGCGGTGGTGAGACGTGGACCCTCCCTCTTACTCGCAGGCCTCACACAGCAGCATTTTCTCTTTGGTCCTCACTGGCCACTCCTGGTTTCAAAGACGCTCCTGGGTTGGGTGAGCTGAAGGGCATCACCCCTGGGCTTCCTGCACATGCTGCTGGGTCCTCTGGAGGGGACTGGGGAGAACTGCTTCCTTGACCACATTTCCCACTTCCACTCCTCACCTAATTCCCAAAGCCTGGGACCTGGAGGGAAACTTGAATTTGCTTCCATTGGAAGGGACTGTGTCCAGATGCCCCTCGAGCCCCTCCAAGGCTAGGCAGGAATGCTAGAAGGGTAAATGCATTGCCCTCACAGTCCTGCTGCCCTGGGTCCTGGAACACACCAGACTCAGGATGGGGCCTCTGGGCAGCAGGACCTGGAGTCCCTAGTCCTCTCTGTCCACGGCTCCAGCCACACAGTGCTGTCCTCTTCCTGTGTCCACCCAGGCCCGGCTGGTCCCTGTCCTCCAGCCAGCGGGCACCTCCCTCCCAGTCCTCCCCAGCTTGGTGCAAAGCCTGGCAGGTCCCATTTCGTTATGTGACCATAAATCTACCTGCTGTCACTTGTGCACTGGGGGATTTGGAAGATCGCTTTGCCTCTCAGTGTGTGTTCCTCTTTAATCAGGCACGGAACTGTGGTTCGCGGCCAACATCAGCTCTCTCTCTCTCTCTCTACTTAGTGAAGCCCTCCACAACTTCGTGAGATCCAGTTTAAAATAAAGTATAAAAAATAGGGCCGGGGGCACAGCGCGGAGGTAGAATGCCCCTGAGTTCAATCCCCGGTACCGCCAAAAAAAAAAAAAAAGAATATAAGTGATTTCATTACATTTTAAAAAGAACTGTAACCTTTTCCTTTAAGAAGTATGATTTTCTTTCTTTCTTTGGTGATAGGGATTGAACTCAAGGACACCTGCATGCACAAGTGCTCCAGCAAGCTGTACACGTGTGGGGGACTCGGGACGGATCCTCTGGAGGGTAGGGCTGGAGGGGCAGCGTCATGGCTCCAGCCTGTGCCATCAGACTTCCTGCTCCTCGGGGTCTCAGGTGAGTGGGATCTTGCCTTCCCATCCCAGGGTCCTGGAGACCCCTTTCCTCTGCCTCAGGTTCAGGGTCCAGGGCAGCAGCCCCTGACGGCTGTCTAGGTGAGTGTCCAGGGAATTCACTCCTGGAGGACATTCACAGACACTTTCTGCCCACAGACAATGGCCTCGGCAGGGGGCAGCAGACAGTGTCCCTGTCCTGAGTGCTAGGAGCTCAGGGCCCAAGGTCACCTTTCAGGGCTGAGGAGCCTTCTGGTCCTGCACACTCTCCCCAGCAAGTGACGCTATCCTGTCTCTGTGTGTCCCCAGTGACCCACACCTGGGTCTGTATTGCAGATTCCTGTACTAACACTGGGGAGGACAGGGAGCTGAGGTGCTGGGCTCAGAAGACTTGGTGCTTTCAGTGTGTGGAAACTGGAGTCAGACACCAGAACACGGAACAAGGGGCCACCTCAATGCTTGTCCTCCACATGGAAATACTGTAGTTGGTTTTTGACTATCTACAGTTAGGGACGCTTATGTACATATTCTTGTTCTCTACTGTTTTTGACTAATGATTACTTATTACTAGCTGTCTTGAAAATGTTTTCTGTAAAATAAAATACAGCATAGGCAAACACCCCAGTCAGAAGTAGAACTCAATTATGCAGCAGTCACCCTAGTGACCCCACCTTTGTCACTCCCTTCTTTCCTGCACCCCTCACTTTCTCTTCATTGACACAGCAACTTCTGATTTAACACTTACCATCTGTCCTGTATCAATGTCTAGGGATTTTGTGGGTGGAATTCAGCATGTTCCTCTAGATGGGTGGGAGCATGGGGACAATATTGCTGAGGTCTTCCATGACACCGTGGGAGCCATGGCCTTTATTCTTCAGTGTCTGTGTGGCTATATCACATCCCTGGCCCCAGGCCTCTCCTTGAGCATCTTCAGTATGTTGCTCTACTTCCTCCAGACAGAGGGTTTCTCTCTAAAAGGAGGAGGAGAATCTACTTGTCATTTTTCTGGTCTGTCATTTGATCTTTTTTTTTTTCCTAGATGCCGCAAAGGGTTTCTCTCAAATGCAGGATTTTATTAGAATTTCACTTGCTGCTCATCATTCCAAGTGATGCTCAGTACTCTCTTAAACAAATCCAAAGTATTGTTTTCTTTGAAAACCAAGAGTTATAGTTTTTATATTGGCTTTGTACCTCTGCATTGGCTCTTTTCTTTCTTGCCCCTCAGTCATTTCTACATCAAATCTTCTGTGACATTTGACGTTTGACATTTCTCTCCCATCTTTTACCATCTCTTCCTTAATTTCTTTGAAATACCTCTCTCTCTTTCGCCTTCTGTTTCTTGTGAGGTTCAGCCCTTCATTGTGCTTCTACTTTACATTTCATTTCTGATCCAATTTTTCCCTGTTGGTTATTCTCTCCTGACCTCTGTCCTTCACTTCTGAGTTTGTCTGATTAATAACACCCTTTCATGCTTTCCTCATTGTTCTTAATCTTAATGACTTCTCCTGAGGTTTGAAGAAGTCCATTGCCCGGTACGTAAGTCTCCTCGAGACTGAGACCTGCTGTGTTTCATAGTGGCCTCTCTGCACCGATTCCTTTTTTTTTTTTTTGTTCTCCTACAGCACTTTATATGGAACTGGCATCATTATTTTCTGTTGTTCTTTTTTATATAAAATTTGATTTGTGAACTATCATGGGCATCAGGATTCAGCAAAGCTTCCCAACATGGCAGAGTTTGTGATGTTCTGTGCAAGGCTCACAACATGCCACCTTGTTTCCTACCCGTCTTGGCTCTGGACCCTGTCCCTGCTTTAATGAGTCTCCTTTCTCATCACCTGTCTTGTGCCTGTCCTGCTCTAGCGTGATCTGCACCTGAAGCTTGTTCCTCCACGCAAGGCCTGTCTTGGTAGGGACAAGAGCTACAGTACTTCCAAAACCTGTCGTCATTCACTAGAACGGTGTATCCATTTTCTGACTCCTTTCGATAACTTAGTGATAGCCCATTATATATCTAAAGCATTATTTCCTTTCCATATTATTTGTTTACTCTTCCTTATTGGGCAGTGTTCCATTCTTACAATCACTGGTTTTCTATTTCTCTTCATTTACTTTGGTCACAGAATTTCCTTTTGTCTCATGTATACTTTCGGGTCATTTGACTTGAGTTATTAATTTTCACGTTAGCTTTAGATGTGTCTATTTTCAGAGTGATTTGGTTTTAGCTATGGGAATCTATTTTTAGTGAGACTGCGGCTGTTGGAACTTTTGAATCATTTAGATTTGCAGCTATGCATGTGCTGGGTCAGGTAGCACTGGGCCTGTAATGGGATGGGCAAATGGCTTTTTCTATGTTCAACCATGGACAGCAGGTTACCTTAATGCTTTATCTATGTCACAGTGCCCCCAAGGATGGGCCCTAAATTCTTTCCCATGTTATACTTAATAAATGCTATACTTAAAATAAACTCTGTAAAGAAAATGCTCTTTAATTTTATTGACTAGTTTTTAAATATTATGTCCACATAGAAAAACATGTCAGCCATATTATGCCACCGTGCTATTAAGCCTTAAATCAGAAGGAAATTCTGTCATTTAGACATTATGTGTGAAACTAGATGACATTATGTTAAGTGAAATAAGCAGACACAGAAAGAAGCGATGTCACTCAGATGTGGACTCTAAACCACTGAAACTCGCAGAAGCAGAGAGTGGATGGTGGTGGCCAGGGCATGAGGTTTAGGTACATGAGGAGCTGTGGGTCTTTGTTGCAAAGTTTCAGGGAAGCAGGATGAGGGAGTGCTGGAGATCTCATCTGCAACAAGGTGGCTGCAGTTAGTGATACTGTACTCTATCCCGGACATTTGCTGGGAGAGTAGATCCTAAGTGTTCTCAACAAACACGCAGACGGTGAGTGCGTGTTGGTGGATGCCCTAACTTCTTGGTGGTAACCACTTCACCATGTCTTTGTGCCTCAAACATCACAGTGTACTCCTTAAAACTCATGACTTTTTTCTATAAATTTTACTTCAATAAAGATGAAAAAATTAAAAATGAAAGCTAGACTTTCATGAAATTATTTGTTTGGAGAGTTGAAAAAGTTTAGAAAAATTGTTCTGCGCTAGTCGTGGTGGCGCACACTTGTAATCCCAGTATTTGGGAGGCTGAGACAGGATGATTGCAGGTTTGCAGCCAGCCTCAGCTACTTAGTGAAGCCCTCTGCAACTTAGTGAGACCCTGTTTCAAAATAAAGAACAAAAATAGGGCTGGGAGTGTAGCTCGGAGAGAGAATGCCCCTGGGTTCAATCCCCAGTATGACAAAAAATAAGTAAGTAAGTAAATAAGTAAATAAATGAATAAATAAATGAAAAGGGGCAGGGAGTGTAGCTCAGAGGTAGAAATCCCCCCTCAACACCCAGTACCAAAAATTAAAGTCATACTTTTCAGAAATAACTGCCATTCATTTCTCCAAGCATTCTCCAGGTCTTTCTTGTTATATTCCTGTAGTTTATTCCACAGTAACTCTACTGGCATGTGTTTGTCTGAAGGTCTTGACTTTGCTCGTGTGTGTGCTATTTCTCCCCAGGGCTCATAGTGTAATACCCCAGGTTATCGAGAAATCACAGAGATCAAGGGAGACCAGGAGTAAGATTAAATTGAAGCCGTTTATTTCTTTTCAGCTGGCGGCCAGCAGTCCAGAGTGAGTCTTAAAGCAGACTCCAACAACTGGGCACTGGAGTCAAGGTGAGCAGGGTTTTTAAAGGCATTTGTAACTTAAATACTGATTTAAAAATAGCACATTCAGCTTGTGTCATGGTTACATAAAGGGTTACATACATCATGAATCTATAACCAATCAGCTATTTCCAACTAAATTCTAAGTGGGAGGGGGTTTACTTATCAGCAGAAGCTTTAATTATCAGCAGAAGCCAAACATTAAGCAGTTAATATTATCTCTGGGTGAAAAGTTCAGTAAAGTTTAAAACTTCTCATTTTGGCAGAACAAACTGTTGCTTGGATTACAACTTTTTCTTTTCCTTGGGTGGAGTTCTTAAGGGGTTTTTTGTAAAATGGAGTTACTTCTGCTTTTATACTCTGTCTCTAAATTCCCCACTGTCTTTTATCTTTTTAAGGAAAATCTTTTCCTACATTTGGTCCTCAGTTTCTAAAGGGGTGCATGGCATTTGGTTTTGAAGAACAAAAAGTGTTATGGCCTGTATCCTTTTGTTAATAAAGTTAATCAAAGCATTGATAATGCATGGCCCAACTAGAGCTATTAGGCATACTAATAATAATGGGCCTAAGAGTAGAAGTAAGTAAGGTAACCAGCCCCTTTCTCTCGAATACATTGCTGGCTAACTTTTTTATATGTTCCAGGTCTTGTTCAGAATATGCTGGTTTGTCTGGGAGGTGGCATGGCAGGAGCGCTGGCAGGATATGTGTTTGCCCCACTGGTTTTAGGGCTGCCTCTTTTGCTGTTCTGTTAGCCAAATTATTCCCCCTTGTTATCGGGGAGTCATTTTTTAGGTGGGCTTGACAATAGAGGATGGCCACCTTTCGTGGAAGCCAAATGGCTTTTAAGAGTGCTAGGATCTCAGGGACATTTTTTTTTATCTATTTTCCCCCTGATGTGAGGAGTCCTCTTTCCTTATAGATGGACCCATGCACATGCGCCCTGGCGAATGCATAGCGGTGATCGGTGTAAATGTTTACAACCTTATCTTTTCCCAGCTGTAGGGCTTGTGTTAAGGCTTTAAGTTCAGCCTTTTGAGCTGAGGTTCCATGCCCCAAAGCTTGGGCCCATAGTACCTGTGAGGGTGTTACCACTGCTGTTCCCGCGTGGTGATCTCCTTCTAGCACAAAGCTGCTGCCATCTGTGAACAGGGTCTCATCGGAGTTTTCCCAAGGAGTGTCTTGTAGGTCTGGGCGAGTTCCTTGAAAGGTGCTTAAAATTTCAGAACATTTGTGAATTAATTCATTTTCATCATCATCAGGCAGCAGTGTGGCAGGATTTAGGGAATTGGTGACCGTGAATTTGATCTTTTGTGTGTCTAATAATAATGTTTGATAATGAGCCAAATGAGCATTTGAAATCTATCAGTTGGGAGGAGATCTTAAAATTGTTTCTACAGCATGAACAGCCACTATGTTAAGTTCTTGACCCAGAGTCAATTTAGAGGCTTCTTTAACTAGAACGGCCATTGCTGCCACAGCGTTTAACAGTTTGGCCAGCCTAAAGCCACATAGTCTAGGCGTTTTGGTAAGTAGGCTACCGGCCTTTTTCATGGTCCTAAACATTGGGTCAGGACCCCTTTGGCTATTCTGCTCACTTCAGCCACATATAATTGAAAAGGTTTCTCAAGGTCAGGAAGAGCCAGGGCCGGAGCCTGTGTTAAGGCTTGTTTTAAAGCACTGAAGGCCTCTTTTTCTTTTTCTGACCAGACTAGCTGTTTCTCCTTTCCTTTTGTTGCTTCATATAAGGGCCTGGCAATTTCAGGAAAACCTAGGATCCAAAGCCTGCATACCCGGCTGAACCTAGGAACTCACGAACCTGCCTTTTAGTCTTTGGTTCTGGGATTTGAAGTATAGCCTTTATTCTTTCGGAGGAGAGTTTTCTATTTCTTTTCTCCAACTGATAGCCCAAGTAAGAAACCCTGGAATGGCATATTTGAGCCTTTCTTTGCTGAGAACTGGTAACCCAAGTCCCTTAGGACCTGCAGTAAGTCTAGAGTAGATTGATAACAGTTTTTGATGTTTTCAGTAGCTAGCAAAAGATCATCTACATATTGTAATAGGACAGTTTTTGGATGCTCTTGCCTGAAGAGCTGTAAATCCTGGCTCAAGGCTTCATTAAACAGGGTAGGCGAGTTTTTAAGCCCTTGTGGCAGTCGTGTCCACGTTAACTGCCCTGAAAATTTACCCTCCTGGTCTGTCCATTCAAAAGCAAAAATGGGTTGACTCACCTTTGCCAAAGGTAAGCTGAAGAATACGTCCTTCAAGTCCAATATGGTGTAAATCTGATGGCTAGGTGGTAACAAGCTGAGAAGCATATAAGGATTAGGTACAGTGGGATGGGTAGTTTCTACTCTCTTATTTTCCTCTCGCAGGTCTTGAACAGGTTGGTAGTCATCAGAGCCAGGTTTCTGTACTGGGAGCAAAGGAGTATTCCATGCTGACTTGCACGGGTGCAACATGCTGACTTGCAAGCGGACAACAGTCTGTTAATATGTAGGGTAGTTCCTTTTCAGGCCTTTAAGCTGATGGGGTACTGTTTGACTCTCACTGGTACTGCCCCACTGGTTAGCTGAACAACAATAGGTGGCCGTGTTGAGCCAGTCCCGGGGAATTATCCTCAGCCCATACTTCAGGAACCAGGGGTTTAATCTTTTGGAGAATATCCCCTATTCAGCCTCGACTTGGGCTGGATCATCCAGCAAATATTCTTCCCCCAATGGGCAGGTGACTAAAATGTGGGTGGGTGGTAGTTGAGCTTCCTCCCCTAGGGTCAGAGATGCCCCATCTCCTTTAAATGAAATAGTTGCCTGGAGCTTTTGTAATAAGTCTCTTCCCAGCAGAGGATAGGGACAGTCTGGCATCACAAGGAAAGAGTGGGTAATAGTTCCTTTCCCTAAATCTTTTATTCAAGTCCTCGTCCAAGGATAACTTTTAATATTTCCTGTAGCCCCTTGTATTGGTAATTTGTCATGAGATAATTGTCCAGCAGGTTGAGTTAAGACAGAAAAGGTAGCTCCAGTGTCTACTAGGAAGTTTGTAGGTTTGCCCCCTACATTTAAGGTAACCCTGGGCTCCTGGGGGCTCAGTGAAAAGGATCCCTGACCTCCTCAGTCTGCTCCAGGAGATGTTTGTAGAACTGTTACATGGGACTTTTTCCTCTCGGGGCACTCATTTTTCCAATGTCCTTTTTTGTAATGGGCACATTGGTTTTTCCCTAGAGGATTCTTTTTCCTAAATTGTTCAGATCCTTCCATTTGAAACCTCTTTTTTGCCACCTGGCGGTCCCCTCTATCCAATTGGGGAGAATTTCTCGGGGCTGCCCACAGAATTTTTGCCAACCTCTTGCCTGCTTTTCCTCTGGGGAATCCCGGTTGTTATATACCTTTTGGGCTATTTCCACCAGTTCAGACATAACCTTTCCCTCGAATCCCTCAAGCTTTTGTAATTTTTTTCTGATGTCTGGGACCGACTGGGTCACAAAGGCCAAATTTATTGCCCGTCTATTTTCAGAAGCCTCCGGGTCAATGGGAGTGTACAGCTGATAGGCTTGCTGCAGGCACACTAAGAAGGCACTAGGTGTCTCCATTGGGCCCTGCAGGACTTCACTCACCTTTGACAGATTAGTGGGCTTGCAGGCAGCAGCCCTAATTCCTCTCAACAGAGTCTGGCAAAACTGGTCTAGATGCTCCTTATCTCTGTCATCATTGGGGTCCCAATTGGGCCGGGCAGCCAGGAACACAGCCTCAATCCGGGTGGGATCCGCAGAGGGGTGGCCATCTGGATATAAAATAGTCCGTTGTGCTTCATGATGGATTTGTTCACGTTCTTCAGACGTGAACAAGGTCTGGAGGAACTGTTGGCAATCGTCCCACGTTGGTTGGTGGGTGTAACAAACTGACTCCAAGAGAGATATAAGACCCTGTGGCGACTCAGAAAAAGGGGTTTTGGTTTTTCCAGTTATAAAGGTCAGAGGTGGTAAATGGGATGTAAACCATAAAAGGGCCTGTTGCAGACGGTGCCTGTCGTAGTGGAAAAATAGCATCAGGGGTCGGCCCATAAGTTGAGCTAGTACAGGTATGGGAAGGAGAGGTCAATGGTGTAGGAGGGGAAAGGGGTGAGCTGGGAGGTGAACTGGGGGGCTCATGGGAATCTGCCGATGCAGAGGGATATGGTGGTGGGAGAGAAGGGTAGAGGGAAGTAGGGGATTCAAGAGGATCAAGAGAATCATCTGGAGTCTCTAGAACTGCGGGCGACTCTGAAAGAGAAGTAGGTTTTTGGTCAGACGTTCTTTCAGGACCAGATTTAGTGACCAAAACAGGAGTCTTGGTGTTAGTTGTAACATTTCGGTCACTAGTCCACTGTAAATCTCGCAGCTGATGTAACAGGAACTTTTTTAACTACATAGGCCTGTCAAAAAGGGTGTCTGATCAAATCAGAATGTAAGGACCTTGGTCAAGGTGGCCGGGCTTTTCCGAAAACAATCTGTTGTACCCGGATAGCCATAGGCAGGTCTGTGGTGCCCTCTAATGGCCATCCAACGTTAAACGTGGGCCACTCAAGTTCGCATAGCCTGTGGAGAACAGAGGAGTCCACGGATGTGCCATAATTAGGTGGCATGCCTCTGAAACTCCTGAAAATGGGTGAGGAAACAAAACAAGACCGTTGGGCAAGACGAGACAGAGGACTGTGTTTGACCCATACCTAGGCTAGCTAAGATGATACAAAAACAGAGACAGACCTACAATAAACGTTAAAACAGAAACTTAAAACAGGAACAGAAACCACAATTAAGTCAGGGAGAGAGAAAAAACAAAACAAAATATACACTCGGTGGCCACCACTCATTTCACACACCAGAACTGGATCCTACTACTGACATCAGGTTAGATTCCAGACCCCAGATCCTGCTACTGACATCGAGTCAGATTCCGGATCAAATCCTGGCCCCCCAGATCCTACTACTGACCCCAGGTCAGATTCCGGATCAAGGACAGAGACGATGTCTCGTTCTGTCCCGAGGGTCGGAGTCAACGGTTGCGTCCAACCTGTCCGATATGCTCCCAAGAGGTCGACCTACCAGAAATCGGTGGCTTCTCCAGGCGTCCAGTCGTGGCCATCCGAGAACACAGAAGATGAAGCTGAGACATGTCTTCTCAGGAATTCCCTCAATCTCAGGAATTCCCCTCTATCTCTGGTTTGAGCAGAGTGGCCACAAAGGGAGGCTAAATTTGGGCTCCACCAGTCTCTCCTTGGAACTCCAGAAAATCTCACTGGGGCCTGCAAATGTAATACACCAGGTTAGCAAGAAATCACAGAGATCAAGGGAGACCAGGAGTAAGATCAAATTGAAGCCGTATATTTCTTTTCAGCTGGTGGCCAGCAGTCCACAGTGGGTCTTAAAGCCGACTCCAACAACTGGGCACCGGAGTCAAGGTGAGCAGGGTTTTTAAAGGCATACAGCATTTGTAACTTAAATACTGATTTAAAAATAGCACATTCAGCTTGTGTCATGGTTACATAAAGGGTTATATACATCATGAATCTATAAGCAATCAGCTATTTCCAACTAAACTCTAAGTGGGAGGGGGTTTACTTCTTAGCAGAAGCTATAGTAACAGAAGCCAAACATTACACATTTAATATTATCTCTGGGTGAAATGTTCAGTAAAGTTTAATACTTCTCATTTTGGCCGAACAAACTGTTGCTTGGATTACAACTTTTTCTTTTCCTTGGGTGGAGTTCTTAAGGGGGTTTTTGTAAAATGGAGTTACTTCTGCTTTTACACTCAGTCTCTACAATAGGACATCCACGAGGGGCTTCCACACACTGGTCTGTCTCAGTCCATTTTATATATCAAATCAGGATAAAAGTGGCAGCTAGCCAGGGCACAGAGTTCCACAGGACAATCTGGCGTCCTCTGGGACCTGCTCAGCTGTTTTTCATATTACAGCGGCCTTCACCAGGAGGAGGTGAGGAAGCCTAACACACATTTTGACTGTCCCCACAGATCCTCTGACATATTGGATGAAAACTGTAATTCCCATGAAACAACTTTTGGATGGTTTAATGAAAACTGAGATTTCTGAATAAAAATAATATTGAGGAAAAATATTTATGAAAAGATATATTTGCAATTTGTAAATGTCTTTGATATGCATATAAGTGCATAGATTAGCATACGGATAAAGAGCCACATTTAACACTTCCTTTTAGAGGAGGAATGGGAGAGAAAGGTCTAGATTTTCGCACTTTCCATTCTTGGCATTCACTTCTAATGTTCACAAAGGGA
>PVJS01039933.1:0-18678 GCA_004027185.1 Glis glis | reverse complement strand
CCAGGCATGGTGGCGCACGCTTGTAATCCCAGTACTTTGGGAAGCGGAGACCGGAGGATCCGGGTTTGTGGCCAGCGCACGCTCCAGCGTTCTCTCTCCTTCCCTCCCTTCCTGTCTCTCTCTCTCCCTCTCCCTGTCTCTCTCTCTCTCTCTACCTAGTTAGGCCCTCCGCAACTTCATGAGACCCGGTTTCAAAATAAAGTTTAAAAAAATAGGACCGGGGGCGTAGCGCGGAGGTAGAACGCCCCTGCGTTCAATCCCCGGTACCGCAAAAAAAAAAAAAGATATTACAGGTGTCGACCCTCCCCCATCTTCCCCTGTAGCTGACCAGGAAGAATGTGAAGCTGTAACTTTGACCAGTAGAAGTTCGGCGCAGGAAGAGCCTTGCGTTAGAGATATAAGACCCACTGGGTTCTTTGTAAAGTGTGCTCTCTCTCATATCTGGGAGCACCCTTTTTTGCAAAAAAGTCAAATCGCCTTACCAAGCAATTTTCGAACACGTGCCATTTCTTTAGACGCCGTAAAAAGTTGTTTCTAACAGCTTCCGAGATCAGAAGAGATCTGGCATGTTCAGGGTGGTATGGCCGTAGACAAGAATTCACTTTTCTGATAAGACTATTTTAAAGAGTAGGAGAGCAATATGATAGATTCTATAGTGATAGTTGGATGAAGGCAGATTTTTGGCTTTGGTTTTGAAAGATGGAAGGGATTTTCCCATGGAAAAGGGGAGGTTAGAAAACTGGAAAAGTTGGATGCTTAGATTAGCAAAGTCCAGTGGAGCCAGAGCGCGGGGTAAAGGGGCACAGTGGTGGGACTAGCCCCGAGTAGGGGTCAGAATCAGTCTTCCCACCCAGTGCTCGTGAGCTCCCCAGCCTTGCTGCCATTTTGACTACCTTCTCCTTTCTTACAGTTCTCTTCTCCTCTGTTCTCTGAAAACAAAACAAACCATTACCTTCTTTCTTACATCTCTCCTGATGAGCCAACCACAGGATCCTGGTAAGAAGATAGTTGTCATCGTCGTCGTCCTCCTCCTCCTCCCCCCCTTCTCCCTCTTCTCCTCCTCCTTCCCCTTCTTCCTCTTCCCCACTGTATTAGCCTTCAGCACTTACCTCATATTTAAAATAAAAAGCTAAACTCTACCTCATAGATTTTTCTGAGAATAAAGTAAGATAATATATATTGAAAACACTTTTTAAAAAGGGAATTATGATTAGATAGCTTATGTTTTCATGGTGTATTTGCTGTTGCTTTCTGTAATTGCTGTGGCAAAGATTCGTCGAGCGCTTACCGTGTGTCAGATTGTCAAGGCTTACCGTGTGCCAGATCCCCTGCTCTGAGGATGTGGCAGTATTCCAGCCACCAGGACACTTGGAAGTTGCTGGGAATGAGCTAGGCAGCTGTTGGTATGTGACAGGCAGGTCACACAGGATTTTCTAATTTATATTTTTTAAAAATGTGCATCCACATAGACATGGACTCTGTCATTAGAAGTTTGACAATGGAAATGGAAACACTCTTTGGTTAGATGGTTCACGATGTTTGTTGAGGACAGTTCTTCAAATTGTCCACTGGGTGGCAGCAAAGCCCACAGTATTATCTCAACCATTGTTCCTCTGTAAGGAAAGGTGTTTGACAATCTTGTGAAGTGGTGGATTCTACCATTCTGAACAGAGTAATTATTGCTAAGACTATGATATATGGCCTTAAGAAGTCACCATTAATCTCCTGCAATAACTAAACTCCAGTTTTAAAAAATGGATTTTAGGCCTGGTGTGGTGGCTCACACTTGTAATCCTAGTACTTGGGAGGCTGAGACCGGAAGATCCCGGTTCGCTGCCAGCCTCAGCTACTTAGTGAGGCCCTCTGCAACTTCGTGAGACCCGGTTTCAAAATAAAGTATAAAAATAGGGCCGGAGGTGTAGCTCGGAGGCAGAATGCCCCTGGGTTCAATCCCCGGTACCACAAAAAAAAAAAAAAAAGGATTTTTAGTTTTCAACATTCTAAGTCACTTGAATTTGTAGAAACACCTGCAACAATAAAAAAGGGCTAACATCTTACACATTTGCAATGTGCCAGGCACTGTTATAAATGTGCAGGGCTCCTGGCACTATGCTACTTCTTAGAGGACTCACAGGGATCACAAATCCTCTTCCTTCAATAAAGAGCTAAGCCTTCCCGGAGCCCATTCCTGCAACCATAGCACTGACTACAGGAATCTATGCTAACTACCTCATCCCAGCCTAGCTACCCTGCCTGGGAGAGGAGTTTCATTAAGCACATTAATGGGTTAGTCAAGAGCCCTTTAGGAAGTTTGATGAACAATTTTCAGTTATAATTGGTATTTTTCAAATTATGCTCTTCCCTAAGACTCATGTAATTCCTTGGTGGTGTCAACAGCCCATTGGTGGCCAATTGCCTAGGGAATGCCCGGTGACCCGCTGGAGTCTTTTTTGCAGGAGTGGAGGCTGAGAAGCCAGATAGAATGAGCTTGACTCATCGTGGTGCAAAGCCTTTAACATCAGCGGAGGTAAGATTTATAAGGAGTGTTTGGTATTTGAGTGTCCCCAGGCCCTGGTCCTAAACAGAGCAAGAACGAAAGAAGAAAAATGACAGGGCTGTCCTAGCGCGCAATAATGTACAGGCCTGGCTTCTTTTTTTCCTTTTTTTTCTTTCGGGATATAACGTAGAAACTAGGGAGCCTTTCTAGCTGGCTCCTGCACAGAGATCTACACAGCTTTTTCCTTTTTTTACTTATTTCTGACTCTGAAAGAATGCTATAAATACATAAGATGAAATTTCAAAAGGCATAGTCAGGCATACAATTAAAAAGTGTTTTCCCTCCCACACCTGTTCCCCACAGGAAACCACTGGTATTCGCAATTACCAGTTTTCAGGGCTGCTCTGCTTCAGCACCCCAGGGACTCCTGTGCTCAGCAGGGCAGCGGGAACACTGACTCCTGATGAAGCAGCTCAGAGAGCGGAGTGGGTCTAGATTTATGACTCCCCCTGATGATTCCCAGGGGAAAGAGCTCAGAGCACATGGGAAATGAGCCATTAAAATTGGGGACTTAATAACAAGATGCCCTTATTTAGGTCATGGCCCAGTGAGGCCTTAGGGAAATTGAGTGCATTATTGTAGAAATGACATATGTTCTCAGATCGAAAATTTAAAATATAGGTAAGTATATCTCCCTATATGAATGTGTGTGTGTCTATGTGTGTAGGTGCTCCTAGACTTATGATGGGATTATAGCTTAGCAACCTATTGTAAGTTAAAAAATCCTGTCCAGAAGCAATCCATATGATTGCTTTTGTGTACATATGTGAAATTATCAATGCCAATCTCAATATCATGTCTGGGGAAGGGGAGGGAGTGTGGAGGGAGCAGGGGAGGCTCACCAAGTGCTGTGTGCTGTATGCTCCTATCACCCTGACCTACATTATGATGTGAGACTACAATGCACCAATAAAGGTATATTAAACAAACAAAACAAAATGCATTTAATACCCTCACCTACTGAACATCATAGCTTAACTTAATTTACCTTAAAAGTACTCAGAACACTTGTAATCCCAGTATTTGGAAGGTTGAGACAGGAGGATCACAGGTTCTAGGCCAGCCTCAACAATTTAGTGAGGCCCTCAGCAATCTAGTGAGACCCTGTTTAAAAAAACAATAAAATAGGGCTGGGGGTGTAACTCAGAGGTAGAACACCCCTAGGTTCAATCCCCAGTATACACACACGCTTGTGCATGCACACACATACAAAGTACTCAGAACATCAGAACACTTACATTAGCCTACCTTTGGGCAAAATCATCTAACACAAAGCCTATTTTATAATAACGTGGTGTAAAGTCCTATTCGTTTAGCCTCATGATTGCATGGCTGACTGGGAGCTGCGATTTGCTGCCACTGCCCAGCATCTTGAGAGGACATCTTACTGCCCATGACTAGCCAAGAAAAAGATCAAAGTTCAAAGTACAGTATCCACATCGTGGCATCACTATTGCAACATCATAAAGTCAAAAAATCCTAAGTGGAACCATCCTATGCTGGGAACGTCTGTGTGCAAGGGTGTGTGGGAGAGTGTGTGGGGGAAATAAGTACAGAAATGAGTAAAAAAGAAAAAAGCAGAGTCTGTAGCTCTACAGGAGCCAGCTAGAACGGCTCCCTGTTTTCTGTTATATTCTGAAAGAAAAAGAAGTCAGGCCCATGCATCAGTTCTTCCCAGTCTCCAAGTCTTAACGAGCTCCACGAGAGAGAGGATGAGACTCGTAAGGCCACTAGGAATCTTATCCCACACTGTCAACTGGATCCACAGGGAGCACCCAGGGCAGAATGCAGCCATAGGCGAGCCACCGTTCTCAGCATCCGGCACGGGTCTGGTACGCATGTGCGAGAGCGAGTGCAGGCGCTTGCTGGTTGGCCCAGAACGGAGTACGATTACCCCGCATCATTATTAAAAGGGTCCTCTGGGAGACTGAGACCGGATGATCTGGGTCCGCGGCCAGCCTCAGCTACTTAGTGAGGCCCTCTGCAACTTAGTGAGACCCTGTTTCAAAATAAAGAATAAAAAATAGGGCTGGGGGTGGAGCTCAGAGGTAGAATGCCCCTGGGTTCAATCCGCAGTACCGCAAAAAACAAACAAGCAAACAAAAAATACGGTTCTGTTCCAGCCTCAGGTGATGGCCTAAGCTTGTCAATAAATAGTATGGTCACTCCAAATACAGTTCTCTAGCGCTGCTCCTTCCGGGTGCTGACATAATCGTGGCCCTCCAGGGTAGGTGGGCGCAGGGTCTACCGTCTCACAGACCCAGCACTGTGGCTGCAACCACTTCTCCCCCGGGACCCCTCCTGGATCTAGCAATCTCCTGTTTCTAAGGCCCTTGAACAAAGAAGGGCTAACTCTGCCTCCTGGGCCTCCCTTCTAAGATTGGCTGCCTTGAATTCCTATACTCCTTTTCTTCAAATGAGACCACACTTAGTAGCTCAAATGTAATTTACCATGGAAAAGGGTAACTTCTCAGGATACTCTGTGACCTCTCCAATCCCTAGCATGTCATCTACAACATGAAAAAAATATTGGAAAGAAAAGTCTCCCATAATACCCAACTAAAAATGTTCAGAGGTTAATATTTTGGAGGCATATTCTTCTGGAATATATATATTTGTGTTAGTTCTAGCTGTTTTTCATATATTTTTGTGTTTTTTTCTAAGTAGACAATCATGGTTATGCTGGCTAATACATAAAGAAAAGAGATTTATTTGACTTGTGATTCTGGTGGCAAGGGTCCCCTGACTGGATCACAACATGATAGAGAAGCAGAAAGGGAACCTAACGTGCAAAAGGGAGAAAGTGCATGTTATAAAGCAAATGGCCTTGTCCTAAAACAACCTCTCAAGGGAACTAATTCAGTCCCAGCCCCGAAAAACAGCATTAATCCATTCATGATGGCGGTGTTCCTGTGACCTAATGACCTTCCACTAGGCTCCACCTCTTTTTTAAAATTTTAACTTGTTTTAATCAAGTAATATAGCTGTTTGAAACAGGACATTTCAAGACTTCCTCTCTCTCACTCAATGCAGAATATTTTATCAAGAGTCTCCGTCCTAGCTGGGCGTGGTGGCGCACGCTTGTAATCCCAGTACTTTGGGAGGCGGAGACTGGAGGATCCGGGTTCGCGGCCAGCCTCAGCTCTCTCTCTCTCTCTGTCTTCCTGTCTCTCTCTCTCTCTCTCTCTCTCTCTAGTTAGTGAGGCCCTCCACAACTTCGTGAGACCCGGTTTCAAAATAAAGTATAAAAAAATAGGGCTGGGGGTGTAGCGCGGAGGTAGAACACACCTGGGTTCAATCCCCAGTACCGCAAAAAAAAAGAGTCCCCGTCCTTTAATCCATGAAATAATTGTAAAATCCCCTGTTTGTATTCGTGTAAATGCTAACAGATGTGTTTCAGCTGAACCTAACCCCAGGTTATGAGGAACAAGCCCAAGAGACCACTAGGAGATTGACTTCACTGAGGTAAAACCAGGCTCCCACAGCTACAGGTATCTCCTAGCATTTATGGATACTTATTCTGAATGGGTAGAGTATTTCCAATGAAAAGTAAGACAGCTCAGATGACAGAAAACAGCTCATAAGGTTAAATTTTACCCCAATTTGGCCTCCCCTATATGATAGGGACCGACAATGGCCTAGCCTTCACGGCTAAGGTTAAAACCTCTTTAAAATATCAAACATAAATTGGAAACTTCATTGTGCTTATAGGCCTCAGCGTACTGGACAGGTAGAAAGGATGAATAGAATCAGAGAAACTTAATCTGAGTCTGGCAAAAACGGGATATAGACCTTCTTTCCTTCACCCTCTTTCGGGTGTGATGTACACCCTATGTGAAAGGAATCATTCCTTATAAGATTATGTTTTAAATGTTTGTTTGAATCTTAATTCAGATTTAATCAGTTCTTTACAGGCCTTACACCAGGTACACTCTGCTATTGCGGCTGCTCAAACTGGATCTCCACCTGTTCCAGCCCGGTAACCAGACGTACATGAAGAAGCTGCCTGTGCATCTGCTTAAGCCTCGTTGGACTGGGTCCTAGAAAGCCAGCTTCACCCAAAGAACAATGGACTGAGGCTAAATAGATTGTTCCAAAAACTGAACAGTCACTAAAGAATAAGTAAATTGTTATGCTCATTACATACTTGGTTCCTGTTTAACAATCTGCTCATCTGCTTCTGTATATCCGCTTCTGCAATTAGAGATAAAGACTCAAGGCTCTCAGCCAAAGCCGCTGCGTCGGTGAGTACTGGGAGTCGGGTCTCAAGCTTGTAATACCCTCTCGCGATCCTTAGGCAACAATATCAAACCCTAGAAAGTCTCCCCGATGAGGAAGATTCCTCATTAGAGTTACAAGAACAAGGGGGGAATGTGAGACCGAAGAACAGCCATGACAGGCTATGCTTCTGAAGGAACTAGGCTAGGCCCAAGTTTCTGTTTCCCAGAAACCAAACCAAGAGATGTTCCCACAGAAACCACCACTCAGTGAGGCCTGTCAGAACAATGGTGGGGCCTAAACCGATAGTCCCCAACTTCGTTCTCACAGAAACTACCACCCGGTGGGGCCTATCAGAACAATGGTGGAAAGTCTCTAACTTCCTCAGGTGTGACGAGCCAATCAGTGAACCCCAAATACCCCTAACTGTTGCCAACTGTATATGTAACCAAAATGTATAAAAGCCTGAGTAATCTAGAGCTCGGGGTCCGAGGTCAATACTCCACTGTGCTGGATGAGACTCGGACCCTAGCTCGAGCTAGCTAATAAAGTTCCTTTGCTTTTGCATTATCGATCGGTGGAACTGGTCTCTCACTTCTCTGAACACTCAAACCCCCAACCTTACATTCTAACAAAACAAGACAAACATAACAAGGCACCTTCTTGTGAAGCCTCTTCTCGCTCCTTTGCTTCGTTATGTCTTTCTAGAACATCTTTTGTTTTCATTCTTTCATGGCAAGGACCTTGCTGTAGTCCTTTAGTCCTTTGTAATGTGGCTTCTGCTTCCACTTGAACAATTGACTCCCGTCAAGTTTGCTGTTTTTCTCCTAATAGACTGTAGACCTTTGAGCCACCCAACACTGCAGACCACCACTTTTTTTCTTTTTTTTTCTGGTACTGGGGATTGAACCCAGGGACCCTGAGCTACACCCCTAGACCTTTTTATTTATTTTTATTTGATTTTGAAATGGCTTGCTAAGTTGTTAAGGCTGGCCTTGAATTTGCAATCCTCCTGTTTCAGCCTCCCAAGTACAGGGATTACAGGTGTGAGCCACCACGCCTGGCCTAGACCTCTGCTTTTAGAAACTGCATGTTCTTCCTAGTTTGCATGGTCCCGGTTTCCTAGTTCTCCTCCATCATCTCCCTCCCCATTCTTTGATTTTTTTTCATTTTCCTTCAAGTGTGGCCCCTGTATTCTTTCTGGGCCCCCTTTTTTGTGCCTATGTGTTTTACCTTGGTGACTTCAGTGGCCCCTACATTTTTAAGTGTTAAAACATTCAACAGATATCTGAGTCCCACTCTGTGCTAGGCGCTGTTCTACATGCTGTGGGTATAATGGTCAATAAAACAGGCAAAACACCTGACCTACAGTGCCTACACATGGTGCCTACAGTCCAGTGTGAGAAAATACAGAAAATGAATAATTAGCAGATGACATATACAGTATCTGATGTTATTCAGCCTCACACTATGAGAATGGAGCTCTGGAGTAGAATGGATTCAGGTAAATTTTTGGTTAAATCCTTTGCTCTATGAACTCTACATGTTACCTAAAACTCAGGAATCAGTCAGATTTAGAGAATGTATAATACCTTGCTATGTGAATTCCATTTCACTCCCTGCACTCAGAGACCAAATAAATCAGAGACAAAATAAATGTGGATACCACAGGATAGGTTAGATGTTGGTGTGCGCTAGTGAGACAAAAGTAAATAAGTGAAATACATCCGGGATGGGAGGCAATAGGGGCATAGGGGAGGGCGGGTTCTGTTTGCAATTTAGAGTGGGCAGGGGAGTACCAACTGAAAAGGCGACATTTTAGTAATAACCTGAGAGAGGCAGTGCAGATCTCAGGGGAAGAGCACAGAGGGCCACATCTACCCTGCATTCAGAACCTCTTCTTTGCTTCTGTGGGCATGTCGCTCCGACTGCACCTGGGAAAGGCTGCTTTGACTTTAAGGACTCATGTAACTGGACTGGGCCCACCTGGTGGGTCCAGGACTCTCTCCCTGTCTCAAGCTCCTCAACCCTGATCACATCTATGAAGTCCTTCAGCCCCTCCGCAAGCTCCAGGGATTAGGCTGTGCATGTCTTTGGGGTCTGTTCTTCTGCCTACCACTCATGCTTTCAAGCATTTTCAAGTTGCTTGCCACTTGTTTTGCTCCAGGATGTGGATCCAACCTGCCCACTAGTCTTGCCTTCCATTATTCTTTCATCGTCTCTGCTCCAGCCAAATACTTTCATATTATTTTCTATTCCATGTGCCTTTTTGCATATTTTTTCTTCTGCCTAGAATGCCAGTTCTGCTTATTTAACTCCCATTTTCCAGGCCTTCCTGCATGCCTTCATCCCTCCTAGTTACCTTTCCCCTCTACCTACCCCTTAGATCAGCTCCCCACAGCCACCCAATACCAGCCAGCACATATTTACTGACTCTCGATTATGTCCTAGACATTGGCGACACAGATGTGAATAAGAGGAAATCCCTGCCTTCAGGTAGTTAATAGTGTTGTGGGGTAAGGGATACTCTAAACATTATTATAGGGAGGTATTGTGATAGGGGAATGCATAGAGGACTGTGGAAAACAGTGGAGGAGGGCAGTCTTTATTAGAGGTTTTATGACTTGCCTTTTGTTTGACACTTATTTTTTTGGTGCTCAAACTCCTTAATACTTACTTGTACCTCTTGAGGCACTTGCCATATTTTGCTATATTTTATTTAGCTAAATACTCGTTCTGTAAACTACCCTTTATGACATAGCATATGTGTCTAACTGGAGCAGAAAAATAATCTTAAATATTGTATTGATAAACAGAAGAATAAAGATAAATGAGTTAAGTACTTGACTCACTAGGTTGACTCAGAGTAAAATTAACAAAACAAACAGCAGGAATTAGTAATGCTAAAAGCAGAAAATATTGAATTAGAAAACAGAAAAATAGTAGTGTTAATAAATAAATTCAACAATTTGCTCTTTGAAAAATTAATGAAACATATCAACTATTAGCTAACCCAATTCAAAGAAAAAAGAAGGAAGGACAAATTAAAACATAAGAAAAAAGGGAGGGATAACCATGGAAATGGAGGAAATAAAAAACAAATTACCTTTTTTCAGCACTGGTCAAAAAATTTAAAAGCCTGGGTGGAATGGGCAATTTTATAGGAAAATATAACTTAATGCAGTGAATTCTGAAGCAGATAAAAAAGCTAACTCACAAAAATGACTGGTCACAGATGGTGTCAGAGAGGAATTCTACCAAAGAACAGATAATTCCAACACTATTTAAACAGATTCAGAGCCTACCAGCAGAAAAATAAAGCCCTCCAAAGTTATTTTTGTGAAATGCACATAACATTGATCCAAAATCTGTAAAGATTGCATACAAAAACGAGAACTGCAGGCAAACCTCACTTATGAACATCAATATAAAACTGGAAATAACATATTAGAAAACATTCTGCAACAAAAGAGAGTAGCACATCATATCCGACTGGGGTTTATTACATGGCTGCATGGAGAGTTTGACATTAAGGAATCTCAAATCTTAAATGCAATTTGTTTATTAATAGATCCAAGCATGTGATCATCTCTGTAGATGCTAAAAAGATATTAAAATTAATCACCCATTTTTAAAATTCATGTCATAAAACAGGACTTGATAGAAATAATTTTAATTTTGTGCCTCTTTTTTTTCTTTTAAGCTAGAACTAAAATTGCTTTTGGCTTTTTTTCATTTACTGTTATTTCTTAGGGCCTATAATGTCCATCACACTCCCCTCCATCCTTGGATAAAATTCACAAAATTTTATTTTTGCATTATATTACTAATATAATTATGCTATATTAGGTGAAATATAATATTATCATTACTGTCTTGTTCGCATGCATTTGTAGTTTCTTTTATCCTGTATCTGTTTTCCAGATTTGGACAAATATTCTGGACTCCATAATTGATAGAACAAAAACCACAGCATACTGACCATCCTGTCCTTAGCCAAGGACCAAAGAGCTATCTACACGGCGAAGTTTGTTTCTTAACAGCAAGTATAGTTCTCTAGTGCAAAGGAAGGAAAGAAAAGTTATTATTCCTGAAATTGGATAGAGTGGGAGAATACTTTTCTGTGCGACACCCACTTGTCCTTTGCTTCTTAGAAGGCAAAAGAACACGGTCATTTTGCTGGCTCTTACCGTCTACACAGGAGCAAACAGATTCAAAGAATCTGCCAAAGCTGGGGGTGGTGGCGCACACCTGTAATCCCAGTACTTGGGAGACTGAGACAGGAGAATCACAGGTTTGAGGCCAGCCTCAGCAATTTAGCAAGACTGTTTCAAAATAAGAAATAAAAAGGGCTGAGGGTGTAGCTCTGAGGTAGAATGCCTTTGCGTTCAATCCCTAGTTAAAAAAAAAAGAGAGAAAAACATCTGCCAAAAGTCACTAAAATGTGGCCAATCCCATTTTAAGCCCATCATATGTAATTTCTATGGTACTGGGGATTGAACGCAGGGGATTTTGCCTTCAACCTATTTTCCCAGCCATTTATTTATTTATTTATTTATTTATTTATTTATTGTGGTACTGGGGATTGAACCCAGGGGCATTTTACCTCTGAGTTATGCCTTTAGCCCTATTTTATTTTTTACTTTGAAATAGGGTCTCACTAAGTTGCTGAGGCTGACCTTGAACCTGAGATCCTCCTGTCTCAGCCTCCCAAGTATTGGGGTTACAGGTGTACCCCACCATGCCGGCTTAAGCCCATCTTTATGTGACTCCAACTGCTGGATATTTAACTTTTTTGTATTGTGTTTTATGGTTTCTTTGCACTAGTACACATTGTATATTGCATGAAGGAATGCAAAGAAATAGGAATATAAAACAGAGAGTGGGAGAGTAGATAGCAACAGTGCAGAGAAATGATTGGTAGTCAACATGAAGGAGAGGGTAGTCACAAAAATGGTGTCCCAAATCCCTATAGGTGCTGTAAAATCTGCATGGATTTTCACACATGCACACAGCCTTCAGAAGTTTGTCCCCAGGGCTGGAGGAACAAAGTTGGCTACAAAGGAGAATTGAATCAGGTGTTTGTTTTTTTAAGGATAATTTTCACAAGTTCGGGGAATGAGCCAGCTTCATTCAGGGAACATGGCAGACTTCCCAGGGACATTGTATATAGTTAAAAAGTGATTTAGTGTCATAATTTTGTGTATTGAAATAAAATGAGTTAAACATCTATAATGCTTCTATAACCCACTGATGAAAATAGTGTAACTAAGTACTGTCTGTAAACAGAATAAATTAAAATGTCACCTGAAAAAAACAAAAAAATGAATAATGCAATTCAGTAATACTAAGTATTTTGGCAAAACTCCACAAAAGATAGAATCTATCTTCTTGACATCATTTATGATTTATCCTAAAGAATGGAAAGTGAGGGTATTTTCTTGGGGCATATTGCATAGACCTAGGGGATTTTAAAATTTAAATTTTCATCAAATTATTTTAAGATGGTTACGAACACTGTTTTACAGGAATACATTCATTTAGACCATATATTGTGTTGTGAGCATTTAGAACTAGAGGACATAGGGCTGGGGGTTTAGTCCAGTGCTAAAGCACTTGCCTAGTCTGCTCCAGGCTCTGGGTTTAATTCTCAGCACTGAAAATAAAAAGTTTCAAGAAATGATTTTCTACTTCATAGAAGTAAGAAACAGAACAGTGTCCCTAGAGTCAGGGAAGGAAAGAAAGACATTAAGAGGGACTTTTAGGGACTGGGAAGGGTGCTGGGGGGAGGACAGGGGATTGAGTAGAGGGTGGATAAGGATAATCAATGCACGATGTATAAATGTATGGAAATCTCAACAAATCCCATTAGTTTGTACAATTAATACATTAATATTTATAATAAAAGTAAGGGACATTAAAATCCCAAATATCTATTATATAATCATGAGTTCGTCGAATCATCCATCCATTTGGCAAATAAGAATCTGCGCTTTGGCACACTGTAGGTGTTGGGCTGGAGCAGCAAGCAGAACAGCGGAGCACTTGGAGCCACAGTCCAGGGGCTTATTATTTCATTTATTCTTTTAGATTTGGTATATTATTCACATTGTGATTGCTGTGTCTTATCTTTTTCACTACACAATAAAGTGCCCAATAAGTTTTGCAAACTGAATATATTCAAACTGTTTAATTCAAATTTTGCTGTAAAGAATGTTTTTTTAAAGTTTATGTTTTTTAATAAGGAGTTGAAAATTTTATATAAGGAGTTATGTAAAATCCATGGTTATACATTTTAGGGGCCAGAAAAAGATGCAAAATCTGAATCTCAAGCAAAATTCTTCAAGACAGTTACTGAGTCCCCAGCGCCCCCTCGTGGCTATCTGAGCAAACTGCCTGACCTAGAGTTTTGTTTCTGGTCAGTTTCTGTTCTTGCATTGGTCAGGAGTTTGTCTATCATCCATCCATCTATCTATCTATCTATCTATCTATCTATCTATCTATCTATCCATCTATCTATCTATCTATCATCTATCTACCTATCTATCCATCATCTAACTATACACATTAAACTTTTTAAAAGTGTACTAAAGTTTATACAACATTTTGTAAAACAAATACAGGTGTTTTCAACATACTCTGTGAATTGGTCTTCTAACAACAATGTGATTGTAGATTTGTATCCCTTCCATTTTACTTGCTCTGGTAAATAAAATCTTTAGTGAGTTTTCTGATGAAATTATGATTTTAATCTAAACAACAAGAACACCAATGATGGTTCAAGCAAATCATAGAATAAAAATATTCTCCATATGATGTTAAATACATACATATATATGATAATGCAATAGATATTAGGTTTATGTATTTGGTAATATGTGTTATCGAGGACATTTCTCCACCAAGCCATAACTACAATCTGTTACCATGATGTAAGTTCTATGAATGTAGGGAACTCTGCTTTGTTTTATGTTACACCCCAAGTTCAGCATGTGCTATGATATTGAATAATTGAATGAATCAATTATTACGATGAACTGTCTCCTTAGGTAATTTAGAAGAAACATCAGCAAAAGAAAGGTCAGAGCAGTGAACTCACTTTGTGTTGTATTTCTAAACAATAGTAAGGATTTCTATGTAGAACGCAGCATGAATACCTCGGGCTGTTTACCTGGGAAAGGAAGGCGTCTCTGTGTTCTTCCCCAGTTACACACAGTTCCAAGTTCTAAAGTGCGTGTACTTCCGGTTCATCTATATTAATTTCTGAGCTGAAAGCAACCAAGATGGTGTCAAAAGACAGAAGTGCAATGAATTTAGTTTCAGAGATCTTACTGGGCTTTTATTCTAGAATCAGGCAGCCCTCGGCATCAGGACAGGTTCAAAGAACTCAGCCAGCATTTATAGACAGAAAAGGCAAGTGTCCTTCAGTGTCGGACTCACTGGTGACAGCCGGGAGCCTGGCCTCATGGAATCAGCTGGCCTTTGCATTGGCTGATGCTCACTGAGACGCAGCTGTTTGCTGTAGGTTAGGATGAAGTACGGAGGCATCCCCAGGCCTCCAGTGAATTTCATTTAACAATGGGCACTCTGGATCCTATGCCCACCCCTCAGGGACATTAGCCTGCATCCCTAAACTCGGTATTAAGTGGGCCTATGTTTAATCTCTGGGAACATGCATTCTCTTTGGCTTGCTGCAATTTCCCCTGTCTCCTTCTATTGGTGCCTTGGATTCCTGATTACAACCCAGTCCCTGCTCAGACTCACTACATTCTAACCCCCAAAACTGGGCTGCACCTGCGACATCACCCAGAACTAACTGACATTGGTATTTTGCTAGGTTTTCTTACCACTCTAATTTGTAAATGCCATCTAATATTCCACTGGGTACTCGTGCTCTTCCAGACACTCATCATGCTCTCTTACCTTTGATTCTTTTCTTGTGCCATTCCTTCTAGAACACTCCCTGCCTTGCTCCCACTCCACATCTGAAAGCACACACCTCTCCTATTATTCAGTTAACGTGCTTCTTTCTTCTATTATCCATTAAAGGTCACTTTCTTTATTGAGACTCTAGCCTCATAAACCAAACTTATGTGCTTGGGTATCAATGTACTCATCATCCTGACCGTGAGCATAAAATTGCAGCATAGATTCTACTCGATTTGAAGCTCTTCTAGGACAAAGCCATATTGAAATTATTTGTCATTGTATCAAGATGTCAGGGGTGTTTTGATATATAGGTAGCAGATTTCCACCTTTGGAAATGCAGGAGAGGTGAATGTTTAGCTTAGAGTCAGAGAGTATTATATAGCACATGTTGTCCTAATTAACTCTCTTAACTAATTCTCTTCTCCTCTACTTTTAATCCTGAATGAATATCATGGGATTCAGGTTCCACAGTGAATAAAGTTAACACAATGTCAAATTTGTCTGGGCACCAAAGTGCCATGTTATTGTTACCAAAAATTCTGAGAGTGTGTTTGAACCTTAGCCTAAACTTGACAATCCAAGTGAACTAGGTCCTTTTGATCTGGTGTTCCCTATAATTTTTTTTTTTGTGGTACTGGGGATTGAACCCAGGGGCATTCTACTCTGAGCTAAACCCCCATCCCTCTTTTATTTTATTTATTTTTATTTTTTATTTTTTTGTGGTACCGGGGATTGAACCCAGGGGCATTCTACCTCCGGGCTGCACCCCCAGCCCTATTTTTTATTCTTTATTTTGAAACCAGGTCTCACTAAGTTGTGGAGGGCCTCACTAAGTAGCTGAGGCTGGCTGCGAACCCGGATCCTCTGGTCTCAGCCTCCCAAGTACTGGGATTACAAGCGTGCGCCACCACGCCTGGCTTTATTTTTTATTTTGAAATAGGGTCTCACTAAATTGCTGGGGGCCTGGGTAAGTTGCTGAGGTTGGCTGTGAACTTGCAATACTCCTGTCTCAGCCTCTCAAGTACTAGTATTACAAATGTCCACTATCATGCCTGGCTTCTCTATAATTTTAATAGATGCAAAAATTGTAAATAACTTGCCCCCCATAGTTTTTCATGGCAAAAGCCCCAAATCGTAGCAGATGAAGTTGATGTTACAGGAAAGAGGGCTCATCATTGGGGATGCCAATAATGCCATCCCTTGCCACAGGAGAAAGCTGGAGTTTTCTAATGCATAAAGAAGAGGTGGCATATATACGTGTGGAGCTTTACTCAGCCATAAAAGAACAAAACTATGTCATTTTCAGGAAAATGGTGGAGAGAACATCATGCTAAGTGAGATCAGCCAGTTTCAGAAAGTCAACGGTCATATGTTTTCTCTCATATGTGAAAGCTAGAGAGAAAATAGGAAAGAAAAGAGACTTCATGAAAATGAGGAGCAAGACCGGTTGAATAGTGGAAGGGGACCCGGGGAGGGAGGAGGGAAGGGGACAAAGGAGGCTTGAGGAAGTAAATAGACCAAATAATTTTATGTCCATATATGACAACAACCTTATTAGAATGTACAGAGAGGGGAGAGGAGGTTAGTGGGATGGGGTTGGGAGGGAAACACACCAAAAGATGTATGCTCATATAAATATATCACTTTGAATCTCACTATGATGTATATTACACCCATAAAATGCTAAAAAAAGAAAAAGGTACAAAGGCTGCAACAACTGTTACTTTCAATTATAAATTGAGAATTAAAGCACCCTACAAATTTTGCAATACTTATCAAGTTTTTAACTTAGAAGATAGCATATTTTATGAATATGTCTTTGCCATGATTAATGTCCATGATCTGGCTTATTATATAAGAAAAATTCTGTGTCAAGGTTTATGTTAACAAGTAACAGAAAGGGACTGTAGGAACTGATAGAATACTGGGGATGCGGAGGCTCCCCAGTATTGAGCCTGGTTATCAAACCATGCTTGGAGAATTAGCAGAATGAAGGCAACCTCAGAAGCCAGGAGCAGGACATATTCCAGCCACAATGCCACACTCTGCTCTCAATTCAGAGACCACCCAGGTCCTGCTGCAGCCACACAAATGATTCCCGATGGTCCTATATATTTGCATCATTGCAGATAAATTTATCAGGTCAGAGCATAACACTGTTTGAGCTTAGGTCATTGTGCTTGCACTATAGTGGGTCCATGGTTTGAATGTGTCCCTTGAAAGTTCATGTGTTGGAAGCTTGGTCTCCAGCGGGGTGATGTTGAGAGGTGGTGGGACCTGTAAGAAGTGGGGCCAGCCAGTCATGGTGATGGTACACACCTGTAATCCCAGTACTTGGGAGGCTGAGACAGGAGGGTTGCAGGTTTGAGGCCAGCCTCAGCAGCTTAGCTAGACCCTCAGCAGCTTAGTGAGACCCTGTTTCAGAATAAAAAAATAAAATAAAATAGGGCTGGGAGTGTAACTCCGAGGTAGAATGCCCCTGGGTTTAATCCCTAGAAACCGCCCCCCCCAAGAAAAAGAGGTGGGACCTAGTAGAAGATAATTAGATCATGTGGGCCATCTTGGTAGGGATTAATGCTGGCTTCTTGGAGTGAGTGAGCTCTCAGGAGAGCAGGTTGTTGTAAAGCAAGGTCACTCCATATGCTCAGCCTTTCTGCATGCATCTGCTTCCCTGTCTGCTTTCTCATTGTGTTGTGACGCAGCCAAGGGGCCCTCACCAGAGACAGATGGAGCCGCCCAGTCTCAGACTTGCAGCCTCCAAAACTGTGAACTAGATAAACTTCTTTTCGTTATAAAGCACCCAATTTCAGTTGTTTTTGTTATAGCAACACAAAATGGACTAAGACAGCCTGTTTTCTGGCTGCTAGGGGTGTAGTGAAGGGACTTCTCTTCTATGTGGTTTCTATAGTGAGAAGTTGGACACTGAGTCCCACCAACATGAGGTTGAATGGAGGATTAACCCCCGCAGACACAGGCCCGCACAAGTGTTCTGCATGCTTACAAGGCTTACATTTCTAACCGCGGTTATTTACGGTACCAAATATGCCATTCAAGAGTGGTGGCTTTTCATTGCCTGTGGTTTCATTGATGTCAAGGATTCAGGTCATTTTCCTCTGACTCCTTTCAATTTGTTTTCATACATTTTTAGATACTTAAAAAAATTCTGGCAGAAGCATTGCATATTGATGGAACCAAACACTAAGCTAGTTGGTGAAGTAAAAATGTAACCTCCAGAGGCTTGCCCCCAGCAACATAAAGAAAAGTATAGAAGAGTAGTCTTGGACCAAGAGGCAACTTAAATTCATGTGAGTCAAAGAAATAGGTCCTAGTAGAGCAGTTTGATAAGACTTACCAAATTTATATATTATACTTACCCTTAGACTTAACTATTGTACCCTGAGAACTTATGAATATTTTGAAAGATTTATGTACTGGGTTATTCATTATAACTATTTTTTTGGTATTAACAAAGGGGTGGGATTAACATAATTATTCAGCAAAGAGGGACTGATCAAATACATTTTTAGACATTTATACAAAAATGCTATGAAAGCATATAAACAATGAAGAACTATGTTCATGTATGAGTATGAAATGATCTCCAAAATGTATTTTTAAGTGGAAAAACCCTTCTTCTACCACTGTTCCAGTCCATGTTGGTTGGTCTGTAGGCCACTACTCCTCTGAATTTATTCTTTCCTGGGCCCCAAATCTTAGTCATTTTCCAGTCGTTTCCCAAGAAATGGTACAGATGAGTGTTGGGAGTTTGGTAGAGGTAGAAGGGATATTGGTCAAAGGATACATAGTTACAGTTAGATAGGAGAAATACATTCAAGAAATCTATGGCACAGCCTGGTAACAATAGTTAATGATGAAGCCAGACGGACGTGGTGGTGCACGCTTGTAATCCCAGTACTTTGGGAGGCGGAGACCGGAGGATCCGGGTTAGCGGCCAGCCTCATCTCTCTCTCTCT
>PVJS01039932.1:0-18679 GCA_004027185.1 Glis glis | reverse complement strand
AAAGCTAGGAAGCCTTCCCTTGGCCAGAGGACTGATCTGCAGAGACGGCCAGCCTGCCCTGCTGCCTCCCTCCTGGCATCTGAACATGGTGCAATGTTCCACCAAGCAGGCGGAACATTGCACCATGGGTCTTGAGCATCTTGGCCCGGGAGGCTTCATCCCCAACAAATAATCATTAACTTTGGAGCGCCTTGCTCCTTATGCTCTCCAATGAGACCAAGAGTTCACAGGTTAATGAACAGACAAACTCTTCTGAGTGTCACACAATTCCACAGGGAATATGCAGCACACTCCCTTACTTAAATCCAAAGGAAGAACTAGGAAATATAACTAGATTAACTGATAATGCTCTTCCAAATTATGAACTATGTGCTGTGAAGGATGGGGCATATTAAAGGAACAGATTTCAATTAGAATATGACAGACTGGGCAAGGTTTTAGTAATATCCTCCCTCCGTGTGTAAAACAACCTTCGATTTACATGATAAAATTTTACTTTTGAGTTAATCACTATTCACTAATTTGGTAATTTTCTTACATTTCCCATCACTCCAAGTTAACTGTATAATGTAAAAGCCGATTTTAAAAGTTCACATTAAGAGACTATATTTAGGGGTTTGTATCATGGGCTATTTTCCCTCCTGTTTCTTCAAGCCTGAATCTCATGGCATTCCCTGTGCACCTCATTTAGCCATCTGGTCTTTGACATGAGCTGATCACTCATCTTCATAACCAATATTAATGTCATCTCCTGGACTGGCTGTTTCGTGAGCTCAAACTCACACTCTTCTGTGCTGAGAACTGCTACTCTTACTGGAGCTCTCTGGCTAAGCAGGAGGTTGGCCCTGACCTCTTTAGCCTTCAAGGCAGACAGAAGGTGCTGATTTTACTGGGTATGTGTAAGTGGGTTCATTTAAAATAAGTTCTTAATGGTCTGAGTAGAATGTATCATGTACTCTATTGCCACTGGCAGTGACAATCTCCCTGGTGTTTTCTGGAAGGGAAGGGGTGTGCTAAACTTGGCACATTGGCCAGAATTTAATTTTGTCTGTTTCCTTAAACCCACAGGAACTCAACCAGCAAAGCATTTTAGCTGCACATGCCGAGATAGCCCGAGTACTGCTGTCTGCAACCTTGGTGGGAATGTGGTCTGGTGGAATTTGATCAGATCATTTTCCTATTCCCTGGGTTGGGTCTCTACCAAAGGAGAGAGAGCTCTCCTACTGCACACAGTAGAAGAGCAAGGAGGCGACCAACAGAGCTTTTCCTCCTCGGCGGTTCGTAAGGTTCAATATGGTCCAGGCTGACCTAAGGGGATGCTGTAAAGGTCCCTCCTTCCCTTTCTTTCTTTTTTAGAAACATTATATGGGCTTGGGCTTTCCAAGTTTAGATAACAGTCATTTTCCAAAATTTGCCCTGGTGCGAATGTCAGGAATGGGAGAAAATATGCAACCTTCCCCTGCCTTGCCCCAGCTATAGCAATTGAGAATAAAAAGTGGTACTGGAATACATTTCACAGCTTTAATGGTACTGTTTGTGATAACAAAGTAATACAAATGGTTGGAAAAGCACAGAGAGATGCCTCCAGATAAAAAGTTCTATAAATGAAGATAATGTTATCTCTGCTGCATAATCCTGAGGTCAAATTAGCAATTCACCACTGTATATCACACTTCTTGATTAGCCTGCTATATGTAATACTCATAACAAGCTTAATTATTCTAGTTCTACAATACTTTCTAAGTCTCTGCAAAATTACAGCCTAACTTATAAAAATGGCATTAAGTCTGTATTCAAGTACACATTTTAAAAATGGTAATGTAAAAGAATTAAGTCATGGTCTAGGGCTGGGGATGTAGCTCAGTGGTAGAGTACTTGCCTAGCACACGTGAGGTCCTGAGGAAGGGAAGGAGGGAGAGAAGGAAAGAAAAGAAGGGGAGGAGGGGGGAGGGAGAGAGGGAGAGAGAGGATCCCATGCTTCTTTTTCTCAAGCAAGAAGTGGTAAATATCCAGGGCTTTTTCCTATACTAAGATCTAGACTAGAAATAGCAAATAGCTTCAACTAATGGCCTAACTTTGATGACTGGTAGATGCACCTGGGGCTCTACGTTAAATCTGTCCAGCTGGGAAAGCAGTGCCCTGGCCCCTGAGCACTGACTGGGGTGGGGTAAGAACAGGCACCATTCTTGATCATGAGCCCATTTCCTTAATGGAGCTCTCACAGAAGAGCCAAAGGTCAAAGAGAAGTTATTACTACCCAAGTTACTCAAAACTCAAGGGATAAGGATGGGAGAGTTGGTTCTCTCTCTCTCTCTCTCTCTCTTTTTTTTTTAAAACAAAGCAAAACTCGGTCGTATCACCCAAACAGGAGAAGCAGATACCACATTTTCTCTGTCATAAGAGATTCTGAAGAGCAAACAGGTAAAGCTGAAGATTTACTTTTTCCCCTTTTCAGCACCATCTCCCAGTCCACAGTCAGACTCTGATTTAACCTGGTAATAAGGGCAATGGCAGCTAGTGACTTCATCAGTGTGTAGAGAGCGGCATCACTTTGTTCTCTCTGAGGTCCTCAATAGCACTCAGACAGTTGGAAGATAATTAGAACTTCAGCAGTGCTGGGGAGGCAGGGAGGCAGCAGGCGGCCAGTTCCGAGGAGGATGGGTACTGTCCTCATGGGTCTAGGTTAACAGTGCTTCCAACACTCTCCCCTCCTATGCTAGCTATCTTCATGGGGCTGACAGAGCCTGGGTCCTGAACACAATTCAGAACAGGATGTTTCGATACTCAAGTGTCTCGGGACTGTGAGAACACGGGTCAGAGTCTGTCATCATTAATAAGATAAAGTTTAAACCCTCCAAGGACAGCCCACTAAAACCAAAGGGCACCATGGAGTTTCAGAGTTTTGGAACACATGGGCTTTAGGGTTCAACAGAACAGGGTTGTAGCCAAGTCCCACTACTTAATTAGGAGTGTCACTTAGGGAAGAAAATAAATGTTTTTTAAACCTTTTTGAGCTTTAGTTTTCTCCTCTATAAAATGAAGCCAATAATACAAACTTAACAGGGAATCTAAATGAGTGAAGTATTTAACAGTACCTAGGGCAGTGCTGGGCAGAGAAGGATATTATTAGATGGAAATTCAATGAGTAGATTGCTGAATGTGGAATTTCTAGGTTTGTACTTAAGAGAATGCTGGTTGTCTAACAGAATAACTTCCAAACTCTGGGAGTTAGAAGTTTTAATTTAGCTTTAAAAACAGCATTTCCTTGCAGAGACACTGCAGTCCTATGGCTAGAGCCACTCTGCGTGGAGACTGTACTATATTCTGGACTGAAGGTGCTGAACTCTCACCACTCTCTTGGGCACTATGGGCCACAGAAGCAAGCTACATTCAGAAGGTAGACTTCCTGGCTCTATGGTCTTTCCTGCTTTGATCCCCTAGTCTTTCAAAAAAGTTCTTGACTGTCTCAGTTACACAGGAGGAAGCAAGAGATGAACCTTTTGCCCATATTTAGGTTTAAAACATGAAGCCCAAAAGCCGGGTGTGGTGGCGCACGCTTGTAATCCCAGTACTTGGGAGGCTGAGACCGGAGGATCTGGGTTCGCAGCCAGCCTCAGCTACTTAGTGAGGTCCTCTGCAACTTTGTGAGACCCGGTTTCAAAATAAAGTATAAAAAATAGGGCCGGGGTGTAGCTCGGAGGTAGAACGCCCCTGGGTTCAATCCCCGGTACCGCAAAAAAAAAAAAAAAAAAAAAAAATGAAGCCCTTTCCTACTTCCCCAAGCTTTCCTCCTTGGCAAAGAAAGTAAAATCCAGGGAGACTGGTCAGGGCTATGTGGTCCAGCTACCCATACCCAATAAAGGGTTTCTCTCTTGTGTGAACCCTAGAAGTTGGGGTTTTTAATTTATTTTTTAAAATAGCATTTCCTTATAGAGAGACATCACAGTCACCTACTGACATTTTGCTTTGGAGATCTTATGGTGTTATTTCCTACCTGTTCTGGTAAGGTACAGATTCCTATATTTAATCCAGCTTTCCATCATTTCTTGCTAGCATACTATAAAGTTAATTTCTAAGTCATATACATCGTTGACATACTCAAGAAAATACAGAAAAACAGCAACCTGCACATCCCCACCTTAAACCTCTGACACTCTCTAGTCTTCAACTCGGGTTGCCCACAAGCCAACGTGTGGTTTAGTTAATCCTTAACCTTTGCTTCAGTTATGTACTCTTCTGTACTGAGCATGTTTTATTACAAGATAAAATTGAATTTGGTAAGAAATATTCAAATGAGCTCTGAAGGGATCAACTAAAGATAAAATCCAGCAGAATTCTATTCCTTGGTAAACAAAGTTTCATTCTCAATTGAACTTTATATTCTTGGGTTAAACGAAGAATATTGAAAACTAGAGTTAGCCCAAGACTGGCACACAAGAAGGGTTGTTTGCCCTTCCTCCAAGTAGCCATGGAGGACTGAGGAGAAAATCTGTTGGTATTTTTTTTTTTTTTTTTTTTTTTTGCTGCGGCCAGAGATGGTCACCTAACAAGAGCTTTAGCTGCAGCATTTACTAGAGATTTGGAACCACCTGGGGTTTGGATTCACCATTTCCAAGTCTTCCTATTTGACCTTTCTCTTCAAAGATGTACTGAGAATGTCTATAGATAAATCTCTAAGCCAAGAAACAGATAATGCCGGTGGGTTTCTTCTGGTTGTGGGTATAATGTTAGTCTCTTATAATCAAACCACAGAACAGAGGGGGTGTGACTTCAAGTCTTGTTGCTAAGGCAGCAAGGGGAAAACAGTTTGCTTCCAGAATGACAAAAAGCTTCTAGAAAAAGCATGTTGCAACAGAAAAGATTTGTCACTCGTAGAAAACCTTCCCTCTGGCTGATCTGTGGCGCTATCGATTCTCCTCTACTGACTTCAGCAAGGGGCCCCTGCAGCATTTGCTTATTTGGGAGAGGAAGAATTATGGAAAGGTTAAACACTGTGCTGTTGGCCTAAGCAGAGGCTACTGTCTCAGAGCAGCCCTGGCTGATGCTGCCCAGCCCCAGCCTGCAGAAGGAGCAATTCTGTTCCAGCATGGGCATGACCCACCCTGAAGGGCAAACAAAACAAGGCATCCTGCCTCACAAAGGAAGCGGATGCTATTTAGAATCCAGCGTATGGAGGGAACAAGATGGGTAAAATAATTACTAAATACATCATAACCCAGTGCTACTCAGAAGAGAAAGCCATCTCAACACTGAGATAAATACTTTTTGTTTTTATTTGGGGAGAAAAGGGAATTTTGAATAGATTTGTCCTGCAACCCCCTCCCCCCAATATTCAGAGTCTAACACTTGTGATAATATGCCTTCAACTCATAAAATTGTGTTCGGAGTTAATAACACAAAATAACGTAATTGTAGTATTTATAGAAATCACAGGATGACATCTTTTTTTTTTGATACTGGGAATTGAACCCAGGGGCATTCTACCTCCAAGCTATACCCCCAGTCCTATTTTATTTTTATTTTGAAACAGGGTCTTGCTAGGTTGATGAGAGTCTCACTATTAGCTGAGGCTGTCCTCGAACCTACTATCCTCCTGACTCAGCCTCCCAAGTACTGGGATTACAAGCATGCACCACCACACCTTGCTAGGATGACATCTTTAAAATTTGTTTAATTCATTTAGATTTTCTCCTTTCACATTTACTAGTCAATAGCCCTTCTAGGTATCCTGAGTAAATATACTATTAATAAAGATTCAATAAGCCGGGCGTGGTGGCACACGCTTGTAATCCCCGTACTTGGGAGGCTAACTGGAGGATCCGGGTTTGCGGCCAGCCTCACCTACTTAGTGGGGCCCTCTGCAACTTAGTGAGACCCTGTTTCAAAATAAACAATTAAAAAATAGGGCTGGGGGTGTAGCTCGGAAGTAGAATGCCCCTGGGTTCGATCTCCAGTACCACAAAAAAAAATAAATAAAAATAAATAAAGATTCAATAAACCTCTACTAGGTATAAGGAAGTATGCTAAGACCTGTGAAGAATGGGCCAGAAAGACAGGACGAAAATATTATGTGGAGCTTAACAGTGCAGTTTGGAGACCAAGACTAAAACACACCAAACTATATGACTTTGGGCAGAAAGTCCCAAGAAAGACCTGGGTTCAATCACAGCTTCATGATGTATTAGATATAAAATTTGAGGCAAGTTACTTAATATCTCTCAGTCTCAGGCTCTGCGTTGGTAGTAGTGCTAGAGAGAAGGACAGAAGAATTTATTACCTATTCACACATGGTAGCTTAATCTTAAAACACTGAATCTAGCAACATAATCAACTTTTACTTCAAAGACCAAAACAAAACAAATGTGGACAAAGAAGTAATTCTCTTTTCTCCCCTACCCTCAATGACCAATGACTTACCCAACAAATACTAACTGAACACTTACTATATGTCACCCCTACTGGTGCTGGGTCTGGGATTCAGGATTGAATGATACAGGTTAAAATCCCTCCCCCATGTAACTTAAATTTATAGTCAGGAGACAAACAACAAGTAAAAAATAAAATAACCACTGTTTAGTAGGTGATCTATTTAGCACATCAACTTACAGGCAAATTTGCTCAACTAGAAACAGTTATTAATCCTCTACTGGCCAGAATAAAAGACAGATCAAGTGGGAAGGCATGAATAGCTCTAAGAACACAACTCTATGGTAAATGAGTCTGAGGTGTTGACCTAGTACACTTACTATAGATTTTTGGCAGGATCTGTTAAGAAATCCAATAATGTAGCTTCTTTGGATCTAGAAAGGGGACTGACTTGAATTTCATGTGAAGAAACATGTATTTCATGGTTTAATTTTCTTTTCATCCTTCCTTTTTCAGATTGTAATTTCAAGAATATAATAAGGAGAAAACGGGAGGTGGAGTATATAGCATGAAAAATGAATAAGAGAAAGAGGGAGGGAGGCAAGAATGAAGAAAAGGTAGAGAAAAAAGAGAGGAGGACACAGAGGGAGAAAAGCAGAGAGGAGATGAATGTGAATAAACCAATCCTTCCCCCATCTCTGTTATGTGCTAATGTGAACAACTTCCTATGTGGGAATAATGTTGACCAATTTTATTACTCAATAAAACATGTGAACCAACACAAAGTATATTTTAAGAAATAGAACTAAATTGCCAAAAGTTCAACATTTGCATTTTTTCATTAACTTTTCCCCTAGCCCAAGATGCTGGGGGCAGGGTAGGGAATTTCACTAGTTTTATCTTTAAAATGGTTGCATTATCTTTTTCAATTTATCCAATAGGTTGTGCATTTCCACGAATGTAGACAAATGAGTCTAATGGAGCTGTGCACTAGAGAAAATGCGTAAAAAATTAAATTTGTTAAGTTTCCCTATGAATCTTTAAAAATGCATTTGATAACTGTGCCCTGTAACATGCCTGCTTTGGGATCCTGGTGGGCAAGGAAAGGGACTCTTTAATTCAACATAAGACTACAGTGAGTACATGCCATTTGTTGCAAAAAAAATTTTAACAGCTGGAGGAATCATTTTTCTTCCCCTCACCCCATAGAATAGAAGATTAAATAGAGGAGGAAGAGAGGCAAATAGAAGAAGAAAGAATTTGCCTTTCTCCAAAGAGAAACCTAAGAATCTTTCTAAGAATGTAAACATTAGACACCCTGAGAAATAAGACAGGAATTGCCCAAGATGGTCTGAAAAAACAGAAGTGAAAACTAAGAGTAATAAAGAGAGCATAGGGAGTGAGAAAATCACAAATCTTCACTCCACACTCCCAAGGAAGTAGCACTGGAACTAAAATAAAGCTAACAACTCTGAACGTATTGTGTATGCAACCTTCTCATGCATTGTTTCACAGAAAACCCGTATACACACACTCATATGGCCAATTGTAATACAGGTTCAGAGGTATTATTATATACATGCTATATCTACATATAGTATTATATGTAATAGTAATATGGGTTTATCTTCAGGCTAGACATTTCAAAGATTCACAAAACATATGGTCCTAGAACCTTCTATGTTATTTACAACTATCTAAAGAAACCTGCACTCCAGGCGATAGCTCCTCAGAGAACTAATTGAAATGTATTTGGGTAAAACAAGTCCAACCCATAAAAGTCCCACATTTGCTGCCTCCTATCCCTAGACTCTTCAATGCTCACAGAAAATTTCAAGGACCCTGTGTTCCCCCTTGGGAAATAAATTCTGTATCTCTACCTAGAGAACAGAAAAAAGACAAGAAAAGAAGATCCAGAGATTTTCTTAGCATGGAATTCAAGCATCAGTATATTAATATAAAAAGCTATCAACAAGGAATACTCAAAGTAAATAAAAACAATATTTGAGAATAATGTTTATCATCAACAGACAGGCAACACACACAATAATGAGAGAGAAAGACCCACACACAAGCACAAGTGTTTTTGTTGTTGGTGCCAAAAGTGGTATGGATACGTATAATGCACCATCCTAGGGATTGTTAAAGTTGAAGTACATGACTGGTTTCACTGTGGAAGCCTATACTTTAGTTCCCAAATAGCATGAAGGAATAACTGTACTAATTTTAGCACTACTGGTATTACATATTTTGCTAAGATCTGTTAAAATGTGTTAGAACTTTAACACACACACAAGATAGAAAATAGCGAGATCCTCTAAGTGGCACTATTTGTTGGTCCACAGAGCTGCTTATAGCTGGGGCTAAGCAGACGGGGCACAGATTCAAACCTGTAGATTGCCCAGTCATCTTCAAAGACCTTTACCCACATGCATGGCTGATGTGAGGAGTCCTGTGCACTGCTGGAGCCTGTCCCCAATCCATATTTCTGGTGGATTAGCAAGCAGATTGGGAGGTAGAATCATTTGGCAAGGACCCTTTTTCCCCCCTTCCCCAAAGCTTCTTGAGAGTTCAACCATTCATGACCTAGACTTTACTGGTACAGCATTAGTGCTAAGATAGTAACCAGAAAGAAAATGTCAATCCTTATGCTTGTTTTAGAAATTCAAGAAAAGAAAAATTTATGAGTATAATGGACATCCAAGTAAAATGTGTACTTTTTAAGAGAGGATTTTTAAAAACATAAACAAGAAGATTCTATCATATTACTAATAGTCACTGCTACTGCTATGGTGCTCATATTCTTTATTAAAACAAAACAAAGTTGGCTTAACTATTTTTCTTCTTTTATATTTTTAAAGTTATACATGCACATAGTTTAAAAAGTCAAATAGCCTACAAGATTTACTAAGAAAAATCTCCTTCCATGCTCCATTTCCTCCACTCCCCAGAGGCAGACACTATTACCTGTTTTAATTTATTATTTTAGGGTTTATCTCACATCTATAATTAACATGCTTCTAATGCTATTTTTTGGTCTTCCGGTATTAGGCTTTATCGACCAATCTGCTATAGCAGACAAGGATTTAGCTTCACCCTCTCTATGTGTATCATTCCCATCCCCCAGGTGGGGTGTGGCTGGAGGAGGTGGGTCCCTGAGTGTGTGGCCTTGGGGATTATATATGGTTCCTCCTCCCCTTGTTCTCGCTTCTTGCTTCTGACCTCCATGAAGTAAGAGTACAACCCATCCTCTCTCTGCTTCCTGCTGTCATTCCCTGAGCTCCACAGACCCAGCCTAACATGGACTGAACCATGAAATCTTCAAATACTGTGAGCAAATAAATCTACCTTCCTCTAAGTTGTATGGTCAGTTGTTTTGGATTACAACAGTGAGAATGTTGACTGAGACAATCACATATACTCTAATCTTTCTAAAGATAGTAATGATATGCTTAAGTTTTCATGTTCTGTAATTTCTTTTCCTGTTTGTCTTGGTCTTTATGTTTCATATTAATTCTCAGATATCTCATTTCCAAGAAGGTTGTGAGGTAGGAAACTAGAAATATAACAAATTCTGAGAATACAGGGATGCTTAAAGATTTTTAGCTTTATTTTAGGGTTACCTAAATAGGTCAGCTGTCAGGAAAAAACTACTTGCAGATTCTTGGGCTGGTTATTTAGGAAGATGTTTCTAATCCCTTGCATGGAAGATATTAGCCTGACTAGTAGAGTTCTAGAATCTAAATGATGAAATGGCAGTATTTGTGTGTGTGCAGAGGGGTAGGTATAACTGAGAGGGGGATCTCTGCATATAAACCCTTAATCTTCCTATGGTATGGCCTTTCTCATCTGTGCATGGTATCTCACCTGGTTTAGAGTCCCTCTATTTTATCCCCATCAGAGAATAAATTTCCAGTTTTCCATCAGGGATGTGGAGAAGCTGGAGAGGGTGGGAGAGAAGTGGGAGAGGGTCTAGAGCTTTTAATTGCTTCATAAACACAGTGTACCAGTCTTCCTTGCTTCAGCCCTTTCCTGCCCACCTAACACGTCACAGCTTCAGAGAGGTCTGATACTATTAACTCCTGGGCCCCCGAGGACACCATAGCTGAGGATTCTGTTTTCCTGAACCTGTTAAATCATTACACACTGGTTCATCTACTTTACAGCCTCCCCCCTCCATTTTCTTTACACTTGTGGGTTTATGCCTAAAAGAAAATCCCATTACTGTCATTTACTGGGGCTTCATTCTGAAGGGAGTAAGAACTGATTTGGGTTCAATCTGCCACCATTTCCTGAAACTTTAACCATTTTTCACAAGAGCATGTCTATCCTATTGGTTATTCCTATAAAGGGTCCAAGTAGGGACTCATCAAGACTGAGACCTGAGGCTTTCCAAGTTGCTGTCGCCACAAGGGTATAACCACTAAAAAACCCTTTGGTATTTAGGACTATTGCCCTAAGTACACAAGAGATAATAACCATTCTCCTCATTTCCTCCCCCATCATCAGCCTGCTTCATTCAGCCTTCATTCCTTCTTGTCTCCAAATGACATTTTCACCTTGTTGTTGCTACTCACCCCCCCCCACCCCTTGTGCCATTCCTTCTACCAGATCTTCAAGAGGTTGTCTCAGATTACTTAGGTATTTGGTTTCCTGGGCTGTTTTTCACTAATTAAATGTCCAAACAAGGATATGTCCAGACTATCCCATAAATTATCACCATTCTGAAGGACAATTCAAATCAGCAAGTAGTTTTGTTAGCCACAATCTCTCTCTCCCCCAAAAGAAAAGGGAGATGTGCTAATTCCCACTGAGTGAAAATAATTCAGCTCATCCTCACACTGAAACAGCTGTACAGACAGCATTGGCTGCTCTGTTTATCTTGATAACTGTGGAAAAATACCATCTCCTCCCCTTCCCACTCTCTCCAGCACAATCACCAGGCTCCACATGCAGATGCGGTGACTCAGACCCTTTGGAGCAGAGACGGGCTTGTCTGGTGTTCTTCCTGCACATCCGCACTGCACCCTTCCTTTGCTGCTGTAGCTTTCAGATAACAGCTGCTGTGAGGGACCTGATAGATTCAGCTGTGGGTCCCCTGGAGGCTTCCTAATGCCCCAGCTCAGCCAGCTGCATCTAAGCAGAGCCACAGAACAAGTGCCAAAGTAGGAGAAAGTACACACTGTACATCCTCTTTAATCCTTGGAGTTACTACAGCAGCACCAAAAGGCAGGGGCAGGACAGGGAGAACAAAAAATATCTCCTAGGTGTAGGGAGCAGGGCCACCAAGGGACAGCGAGATGCTGGTGGAGGAGGAAGAGAGCTTTCGACAGGGTCCATTCAGCTTTACTGTTTACTCCAGGAAGCCCAAGGCAATTCTCAGGATTTTTGTTCGTTTTTCTCAGTCATCCAATGAGTCAGACAGAAATCAAGACAATAGGAAATGATTTCAGCTGATTGTGACCTCTTTGTTAAGCTCAGGAAAGTTAAGTTAAAGGCACAGATGGTTGACATCCAGGTTTGCCAGAATGGTCCTGGATTTAGCACTCAAGGTCCCACATCCCAGGACACTGCTCAACTTCAGGCAAACCAGGACAGTTGCTCACCCAGTGCCACCCACAGCCACTTCCCATTGTGGGACCTACTGAAGCTGGGCTGCATTCATATTCCATGCAGCACCTTCCTTATCTTCCCAGGCCACTCCTGCCACACAAATGCTTTTCAGCCTGTATCATGTACAGTCTAACAGACAAGGGCATTAAAAGGCCATTCTGTGCTTGACTCTCAGCAGAAAAGGGAGCTGTGTAATTTTGAGCTCTCCCAGCTTCTTTTCTGGAGTCCTGTCAGAAGCACAAGCAATCTAACCCCACAGTTGAATCAAAATCATCATGGCAGAAACTGAAAACATGGCTTTTCTTGCTGCCTGGAGAAACAGCACACCCCTCAATAACTTTAACATGCTGAATTCTGAAAAGAAGAAAGCCAAAGAAAACTCGATTATGCAGGGGCTGATAATTCTTGTGTACGTTATTCAGGCTCTCTGCTCAGCTCTCCCTTCCTCTGGACCCAATCATTAGGCCTCTTCACTGCTCACCAGCAGGGAGCAGGAGGAAGGCAGGGAGCAGGGAAAGTCGAATCAGCCAATTTTTCTATTTAAGAGCTGGTTTCCCAGGGAGGATGTTCAAACTATTGGCTCAAGAGGTTCTTCAGTGGACAGAGAGAATTGAGAGTTGGGGGTTGTAAGCCAGGCGTGGTGGCGCACGCTTGTAATCCCAGTACTTTGGGAGGCGGAGACCGGAGGATCCGGGTTCGAGGCCAGCCTCAGCTCTCTCTCTCTCTCTCTCTCTCTACTTAGTGAGGCCCTCCGCAACTTCGTGAGACCCGGTTTCAAAATAAAGTATAAAAAATAGGGCCAGGGGTGTAGCGCGGAGGTAGAATGCCCCTGCGTTCAATCCCCGGTACCGCAAAAAAAAAAAAAAAAGAGAGAGTTGGGGGTTGTGGCACAATCTGTTGATTTTAATCACTTGGTCTCTTCTAGTTCTCAAACAGAATGAACTGTCAAGTTTTTATTTTAACTGCGGGACTAGCAAAAGGATAAATATTAGACAAAAATTACTAGCTACACAATACAAGATCCTATCTTTTTAAAAATTATTTTACAATTGATGCTAGCAATTTACAAGATAAATATAATTGGATGATTATATAGCATGCTTTGAATTTTTTTACAGCCTAAATTAAAGAACTCCCCTAATTCAGACTAAGTATAAACTAGCAGTTTCAAAAAGACATCAGAAAGAGCAATTTGGTTTTGGCTTGTTCCCTTGACTTCTTGAAGCCTAGGTGCCTCGTCTATGAAGGGGAAAATAACAGTACCTAACTTGGGGGGAACTTGATGGAACCAAGCAGACTAAATGCTCACTAAATGGGGGTAGGTACTCAAAAATGTAACAAAAATGAGCATATTATACGTACTCAAAAATGTTAAGTGAACATATTTAACTATTTAGCATTTTATTGAGAAACTACTATCTTCTAAGCACTGTTGGTCACTGGATAAGGAAATAATTATGAATAATTCCTAAAAGGTCTACTGTTTTGATGCAGACAGGTAGTTACAATACAAATTAATGTTATACAAATTCCACACAAACAGCATGGCAACACATAGCAATAGCACGTAATCTAGACAGACAAGGCCAAGACAGGCTTCCCAGATGTGATGCTGACTACTGAAAGAAAGAGTGGGGCAGGAAAATGCTAGGAAGAAGTGTGGGGGAATGAAAGTCCAGGCAGAAGAGGAGCATGTACGAAGTCTGGGAAGGCAAAACCCTGGGGTGGGGCGAAGACTGGGCAGTGAAGTGGGGCTGAGTCTAGACTGGGATGGAGCAGAAGTAGAAGTGGGAAGATACAACACACACACACACACACACACACACACACACACACACACACACACACAGTGTGGCTGTGAGAAGAATAGGATGGAAGGTCAGGATGATGGTGAGAGGGAGAGAATAGAGACAAGAGAGGGATTTGCTCTATTTACCAGTATGCTAAAACGATTTGAACAAGCTTAATGCTGTAGGGGGTGGGATGGGAGGAATGAGCAGAGAGCTAGAAGTTGGGGCTTCCTGCCAGTGTAAGGAAGAGGTGGATTCTGACTTGAGGGTAACCCCTTTCCAGCTTAATGAAGGACTCTTTGGTATCACCCATGAACCTGCTCAAGGGTCTGGATCAGTAATTCTTAATCTTGGTTGTACATCAAAACCATCTGGAAGCCGGGCGTGGTGGCGCACGCTTGTAATCCCAGTACTTTGGGAGGCGGAGACTGGAGGATCCGGGTTCGCGGCCAGCCTCAGTTCTGTCTCTCTCTCTCTCTCTCTCTCTCTCTCTCCTTAGTGAGGCCCTCCGCAACTTCGCGAGACCCGGTTTCAAAATAAAGTATAAAAATAGGGCCGGGGGCATAGCGCGGAGGTAGAACGCCCCTGCATTCAATCCCCAGTACCGCAAAAAAAAAAAAAAAAACCATCTGGAGAGCTTGAGAAATATATGGATGTTACCCTTAAAGATTGTGATTTAACTGAAATGAGTTAGAGAATCTAATGTGTAGCTCAGGGTGGAAACCATTAGTCTAAACCATAATAAACACCCACAGTCATACATAAAAAACACATCTTTGAAAAGCAAAGACTAATTACTTTGGGGTTAATGCTCCTTTGGAATCCTGGACTGCTGGCCACTTTTTCAGTGTACCTTTGCTTACTTTTCCGGCTCTATTACTAGCTACTTCTATCATATGCACTATGTTTGAATCGCAGGCCGTTCCCCAAAGTATTTCGAGTGTTTATGCCTTATGCATGGGGTTTTTGCACCTGGCATGACTTTCTTTCCTTCTCTCTTAGCAAACCTTAACTTCTCCCATAAAGCCCAGCTCAAACAGCACATACACTAAATGTAATGTCCCATGAGTACTGACTCATCTCAAGAAGCATTAATTTCTCCCTCATTAGTGTTCACCTAACTTCTATTTTAGCATGCCTCACATTATATAAGAGTTAAGTGTTCACTTTTTGGCCTCCCCTATTGAACTTTGATCTTTCTGAGAAGAGAAGACTATTCCATTTTCCTTTTCAAAGCACCCAGTACAGTGCCTACTAGAATGCATTAAATGCACTCAAATATTTGCTAAATAAATGAATCACTATAAAGAAACAAAAGGTAATCATTAGAAGAACTACCTTTAAGAATACAACAATGTTTAAAGATTAAGATTTATCAAAGTAAATAATATTTATGTGAAATTACTTCTTAGAAGATTATAAATTACTCCCAAAGAACAAATAATTTTCCCAGTAGTGTAGAGTATGAAACTTGATGCTTGAAACTTGGTGCATATAAATCTGAATTAGGCAGTGTTTCTTTTCCAAAAATCCTTTTTGTAGGGTGGCCACATACTGGTGGGATAACATCATAATGTACAGTTACAGGAATGAGGCAGAATTTGATGAGTATAGCAGAAGAAAGGAAAACCACCAGTAAGGTTTCTAAGTGACAACCGTCAGCAGGTTAGAGAATTGCTTATAAATACAATAGAATCAAATAACCACGATATGATATGATGGCAGAGTTGCTCAAGTATCATCACTAAGGAGAGATAAAAATTCCTTTCCAGAAGGATATTATTGAAATCTGGCTTTCACTCAGGGGAGTCTCAGTTATAGGAGATAGTGGCCCAAAAATGACAGATCTGAATGATCTAAGAGAAGAAAATGAAAGAAAAAAATGTTTAAATCAAAACTATCCTGATTATTGCTATGAGAAAGTATATATTGCCTGTTTCCATGGGATTCATCAGCCTCTGTTTTTAAAAAGTTACTCCAATTCTGAAACCTCTGTTTGTAATACACTCCAATTCTACTTGCAGGATTATGCTTATCATGAATACTCTGGGGAAAATAGAGAGGGAGGAGATAAAATTATTTATGTAATCAGAGAAGTACAAAGAGAAGAATATAAAATGGCTTGAGAGGTATATTACTAGGAGTCATGGGAAGAAATTAAGAAAGTGGTAAAATTAGGTTACATCTCAGACATTCTCTCAGCATGACTTTTACTGCAGTATGAAAGCATCTTCTGGAACAATAATGCTAATTTTAAATGCCCTCTTAATGAAATGTTCAGGTTGCTATAGCCTATTAGGCAGCAATTAATGCCTTGTGAACTTGACCATCCCTTCCTCAGATCTGCTGCAGTGTGGCTGCCACAGGGAATGAGGGCGCACGAGTCCTGGACACCTGGGGGTTACACTGGTCAGGTAAAAGATGGAAGGCCCATCATTCATATCATTTAAATTTGGACACAACATTAAAGAAAATACAATGGAGCCGAGTGGGATGAACTAGAGAACTTAATGTAGCCTTAAAAGAAAAATTACATTCATTGGTGCCAAGGGACATTTGGAGGACACTGTGTTAAATGTGTAGTTCATTTTGTAGGAATGAGTAACAACTATCCTTGATGTTGCAGCTGATTTTACATATAGGAGTCCCTCCTAAAAATATTTACAAAACCACCACCAAGCTAACAGGGACATTTTGAATCTTTAGTTCACAGAATTATTTCCTTGCTTCCTTCTCTGGCTCAGTAATGATGATGTCACCATGCATCTGCAGTTTGTTATTTTTATATGGACACAAAAACAGACAGAAAATACATTAAAATGATGTGTAATTTTCCATGCAAATGCTTTCAGACTAACAAGAGTTGTGCTTTATGATTAAGTGGAAATTGGTTATTTGCTTTAAATATTTATGATAAAGTATTTAGAATTAACAATTAAGCAATTCCATACATGAGATAAAAAAACCCCGTAGGGCCCCTTGCCTGACCTTAGCAGTCAATGTGATATGGCACATGTTACCTTAGCTGTGGAAGGGTTCCATGTCATAAATCACTGCCACAAATAGCAGTCAATTTTTTAGAATTTATTTTTTGCCTAGTTCTGCTATCAAACCCAGGTATCCTAGAGCAAATCCTTTAACCTTACCCTTTTCCAGCTCATCCCATAGAATAAAATGGAAAATACTGACATATCACAGACCAGAGAAAACCTGAGCCAAATAGATAGATGAGTAAAGCAGTGTCCTGTCAAAATCATTCAGCAAGGGACTGGTCTTGAGAAATGAACCAAGCCCCAGGATGTCAGCATGCTAAGACAGTAGAAATTTCAAAGCACTTGGGGGCTGTTAAGTAATCCAGTCTTCAAAAGTGTTTCCAGGACTGGGCTAAACAGTGACACCTTTGACATAAAGGCTAATGTTCATGATACTATGATAATTATGGTAAGTTAAAAACAGTAGCTAGCATTTATTGACTAGCAGTCTATGTCAGATGCTATGCCATGTACTTTACCTGTCCTACACCTCATTAGACCCACATAACTTAGGAGGTAGGCACTATCGATATCCCCATTTTATAGATGAGCAAACCAAGGCATGACCAGTGTTTAACTTTTAAGCTTGGAAGTGAAGAGCTGTATACTTCGAGCTTGGTCAAACATCAAGGGCTGATAAGTCATTGTTTGTTTGTTTGTTTGTTTGTTTGTTTGAAACAAGGTTTTGCTATGTTGCCCAGACTGGCCTTAAACTCCTGGGCTCAAGTGGTTCTACTGCCTTAGCCTCCTGAGGAGCTGAAACTTTATGCACAAGGTACCACACTCACCTTTTCTTTTTCTTTTAAACTTAAATTTGCATTCGCATCTGAGTGTGGTGGTGTACGCCTATAATCTCAGTGCTTGGGAGGCTGAAACAGGAGGATCGCAGGTTCGCAGTCAGCCTAAGCAACTTATAGCGAGGCACTCCATAATTTAGTGAGACCCTGTTTCAAAATAAACAGGGCTTGGAGTGTAGCTCAGAGGGAGAATGCCCCTGGATTCAATCCCCAGTACCACATATACACACACACACAAATTTGCATTTGTCCATAAGTCACTGGCCATGGACCTAGGGGCTAATTTGCATAGCTAAGAGAACTGAATAACAAAAAAATTTAAAAATCTGACATATAACAATCCCATCTATACTAGCAAGAGTACAACTGTCGATATAATTCCTCAAAGCCAAGTGAACCTTTAAGTAACATTTCTGTATGGTCCAAAATGAATAATTTGAAGATAAGTTATGGGAAAATAATTTCTGTATTTGAAAAATGGAAGGCATGGCTGCAGGTGTAGCTCAGTGGTAGAGCGCTTGCCTAGCATGTGCAAGGCCCTGAGTTAAATTCCCAGCACCATCAAAAGTACAGTACAGTTCAGTAAAGTAAAAAATGGAAGGAAAGACTGCTCACAAATTAGATAGCTGGGTTTTCAGAAACAAGATTCGTAACAAATAACAGGAAACATTTTTGTTTCCATGTTCACTGGATACTGCTCACTCACAGGGAAGAGAGCACATGAACTCTGGTCCTCATCTCTGCTTCCTTGGATATCTGGTTCTCCAGTGCTTTAGGATGAGAAAATTTGCTAGCTTTGCTTTTTCAGGATTAAAAGGAAAGACCTGCTTCATAGCACATAGGCTTTATTTATCAAAATGTAAAGAATTGACAAGTTAAACATGTTTTAAAAGCTCACTGAATCTGATTTTCACTTGTCTAGAAAAGAAGGTCACAGCCGGGCGTGGTGGTGCATGCTTGTAATCCCAGTACTTTGGGAGGTGGAGACCGGAGGATCTGGGTTCACGGCCAGCCTCAGCGCGCTCTCCTCTCTCTCTCTCTCTCTCTCTCTCTCTCTCTCTCTCTCTCTCCCTCCCTCCCT
>PVJS01039931.1:0-18680 GCA_004027185.1 Glis glis | reverse complement strand
CCGCCTCCCCCCACCCGTATGAAGTACCAAGAATGATGTTGGTATATTTTCACATGTACATGTTATTTATGATAGTAATTCCATTGATTCCCTTCTTTCTTGCCCTCCCCCTTCCATTGTACCACTTCCCTTGTTCTGTTGAGGGTTCTCCATTATCAACCAGAGTCATTTTAAAACGCAAATGAACAATTTCCACATATGACTTCCTTTTTCCTTCTCCTTGTCTTCCTTTAGTAAAATGTCCTTTTTATTAATATAATATCTGGAACATGACATTGATGCTGAACATGAATATCATTGTTAAGTATGACTAAAACCATTATTCTTCCTCATAGTTTTATTGTGCAATTTATAGCAATAAATTCTGTACATTAATGTGCTTTTTAAACCAGAAGAAACTATGTATTATTTGTATTATTATTGACAGATTTAGATGCAACTTTTTTATGTTCCCTGCTCATTTCTTTCCACATGGCCAATTCGGAATTTAGGACTAGACTGGCCAACCTCCAGGACATCATTAGTAGTGACCTTGTCATTTAATGTTAACTATATACCTCTTTCCTAACATGCTTGAAAAATGGCTGAAAGCTGGTGCAAGTGAAGCATTGAAAACCAGGTAAGATAGACAGGTTCAGTTCTTATTTCCTATGTCTATCAAAATAATGCTCAGACTCCCAGATTACTGGACCTATTTCATTATTTTTGGCCATATCTAATAATCTTTTCAATTCTTTCTTTCTTAGAAAATTTATGACTCAGTAAAACCAATTAAAAAATTAAAATACATATTTTGGGGGTCAACTAATATTTACATAATTAGTCTACTCTAGTAATACAAATTTAATTTTTCATAACATAAAAATGATAAGGAATAAATAAGAGTTAAGTGAGTAAGCTAGACTGTCTATCTCTTATTCAATGTAAAGTCACCAAATTGATGTTTTCAGTATTGTTATCAAAGTAGTATTGAAGCATATCTCTTTAAAATTGTTATTTTAAATGTTATTCATTTGATTTAATTAAAAATATGTTACAACTTCTCTTCTGCTTGTACATACTTCCATTTACTTTTTTATGTAATGCTGTCAAAATGTAAAAGGCTTTATTATATGTCATTTGACAACAAATTTAAAAGAAAAATGCTTTATCAAACATCACAGATATTTCTATTTCTCCAAGCCATTATTATTGAAGCCAAATCTAAATGGAAATAACATTTTTACCCAAGTGCCATATATTAGTAAATCAAATCATTCTTAGACTCTTAGGAAAAAATAATTATTAAGAACTTTTTAAAGAAAAAAATACAAGGAATTCCAGCTCTTCAAGCTAATTAGTGTGCAATCAACAGAAGACCTGATGTTTACAGCAAGTTTCCCAACTGCCTGAGAAGAAAAGAAAAATCTCTTTTGGAGATGTCAGCCAAGTTCCCATTTAAATTGCACATAACTGACAAGTTGCATAACGAAATAAAGTACAGAAATGTTTTGGTCTCCAGAGACTGCCACTTTTCTTCATAAACTTTCAAACTGTTATAAATAGCTTCTGAATAGCATCCTAGAAGAACATGCATTAAAACAACAAGATAATAAACAAAGTCAAAACTGATCTGCAATAAATGAAATGTTTAGTTAATGATGAAAATCAAGCATTGAAAGATAATGTAAGAAGTATAGGAGAGACTAGTAACAACTAATATTCATTCTTTCCAAATGGTTTCTTCACTTACTGTAGTTGAGAAGAAAAGTATTGAACAAATAAAAAATGTTATTTCATTGAAAAAATTGTTAGGTATAAACTGCCGTGTCATCTAAATATTTTCCTACACAAGGAATTATTTTGTTTTGTTTTTGTAACTGAAAAATATCTAGAATACTCACAGGAAGATAACATTTATATGTATAACTCTAATAGTAAAATATTATATATAATCATGCAGATACATATGCGTGTTTATATGTGTATACATACTTACCTATTCAAAGCAAAAATAAACTTATTCTATGAAACTTGAATAGAATGATGATTCTCACCAAACTCAGAATTCTCAGTCTGTGAAGACTGAAGTCTCTTAAAACTGATCCTAGATTTAGCCAGTTGATTTTACAAAATGAATTTGCATCTCTTGGGGCGTGCATCCTTCAGTTGACTACCATCATCATCAAACCACAGTATATTCCTTTTTTTTTACACATTGAATCTACTGATGTCCTGAAGGCATTTGATTTATGACTTTTGTCTCTTGTTTATGCTCTAGAAGAACAGAAGCATGGTAATTTCTAAAAGTTAACAGAAAAAAAGAAAATTTTTTTCAGGAGTAAAATGAAATATCCAAACATTCTGCTTCTAGTAACTAAAAGTCTTCTGTGATACTATCAGTGGAGAATCCAGAGTTAAAATAAGATTTACAACATTATAATCATATAATACCTACCCTCTGTCTGCAAAGTATATCAATAATAAGCCATGTGTCATGATTTAATTGCATAGTATGATAGTCATTACACAAATCACAACAATAGCAACAACAAAAAAACACAGAGATTAAGCAATGAATTTCTAGAGAATCGTGGCATGTTAATCCACAGTCTGATTAAAATACACACACACGCATGTGTATATATATGGGTTATATGTGTATATGCATAAAACACACATGACTGGTTAAATAACAAATTTTTAAAGTATAAACATACAGAAAACATAGAGGAAAACACAAAAATAAATAAAATATATCAATAATTAATTTATAAAATACCAAACTAACAAACACATGCAATATATTTTATCTTTAGAAGTAAATAAAAATAAAGATTAGCAACATTTAAACTGTGTTATTTCAAAACACAGATGAGTATGGTTTAGTTGACAGTCTTATGTACTGTTTAATATTATGAACTCTTGTCAGGGATACAAATTAGTATAGTCTCTCTGATGGCAGTTTTGTCATGTGACTAATGATGACTTCAGACTCAGAATTCCACTTCTTAGAATTCAAGGTAAGGAAGGAATTAGATAAATGCATGAAGATGGATGTGCAGGTTTATTCACATTATGTTGTATAAACAGCCTCAAGTTTTCTTTTAAAATGTTATGAATTGTGATAGATTACATTGTAAAATATTAAAAGTGCACTGAAATAATGATTTCCAGTAAGTCCCACAGCACATATTTATGAGCACTTACTATATTATAGATTCGATTCTTAGAACTGGGGTTTCTGTGGTTGGAAGAAAGGTATTAAAGTAGTTAATCTGCTCATTTTCTCTCCTGATTACTAAAGAGATGCACCGGAGGAAAGAAAAAAAAAAACAGTCAGTGACCCAATCTAATCTCCTTGTAAATATGTTGATAAAAAGACTCCCTAACAAATAAACTAATGATAATTTGCTCTGAAGAGACTAATGTGGAATGATTTTAGCACAATGCCCCTGGTTAGGACTGCTCATGAAATACAAACCTAGAATCTATAAATTTATCAAGGATAGATCCCTAGAAAATGTCATGTTGACAACACAAACAACATTTTAGTATCTCACATGGTATTATAAACAGAATGGTCCCGTGAGAGGTAACCCATGCATTTCTTTAAGTGAAGTGTACTTGCTTCTCTGTGCATCACCTGCTCTGGGTCAGAGAAAGTGTATCCATGTGGGAATGAAGGACACAGGGTATAACCCTCAAGTCCCACATCTTTTAACTTGCCCATGACAGTTGATTTCTTTACTTTGGTTGTTAAGTTAATTATATATTTGATTTGAAAATCTGTTCCTTTGTATAGCTAAAGTGAACAAAATAATTTTATTGAATTAAGGAGTTTCTCTTTCAACAGAAGAGCTAGAGGTTAAATATATAATCAAATTAAGAAAGAAATCATCAAACACTTTTAAGTTGTAGTAAAACTTTTAAAGTAAAGCAATGTGATAGAAGATATTGGTGACAATACCAAGAACAACTTTATTTGGTTTGAACAGGAAATGCTTCTCATAGGAGTTGGCATTTGAATAGTGATCTGAATATTAAAAGCATGATAAAAGAGCCATGTGAAAATTTGGAGAAAGAATATTTTAAATGGAAGGAAAAGCAAACTTAAAAGTTATTTTTCAGTGGAAATTTTTGGTTAGATTGCCTTTATATTAAAAAATATATTGAAGACTTCAAAAAATTTAGAGATTATATTTGCCATATTATAAATAGAAACTGAGAATTTTAAATATATTTTAAAATTTCTGAAATATCAAAAAGAATATTTGTGCTTATATAAAATTTTCACTTAATAATTATATATTTCAAAGCAAGAAAAACATAAAAGAAAGGAAAAGAATGCCATCAAGGTCTATTTGTCAAAAATATTTAATCTGTCTTAATAAAAGCTATGTGTATTCTTATATCTCTTTCTGCCTTTACTCTGTGTAATATCATAGTTTATGTGGTCTCTGGAAAATTCCATTTGGTGACTGCAGGGTTTGATTTAAAGTCAGTAATGCTCAAAATGAGCTAAGTGTAACAGGAATGAGCAGATGATAGAGCTGGCATGAGAGGAGAGAGGATGAATTGGGATGTAGAGCACACAACATCAAAGATGTAGGCAGGAACACATTATTTATGACCATGTAGATAATGATATGAACATCAAATTTATTCTTGTTTCAAAGGAAAGCCATTGGAAGATTTCTAAAAGAGAAGTAATATAATCTCATGAATATTTTAGAAAGTCAAATCAAGTAGCTTATGGGAAATTTAGGTTGAGTGTGGAGATAAAAAAGGGTTAAAATAATTTTTAGATTGTAAACAAATTGTCATCTTCATTAAAGATAACAGGTAGCAATTGTTAGTTTGATCACATTCAATAGCTCTTCTTGTGGGAGACTTATCTGGTAAAATACTACTCACCAGATGGAAGATGCTAGTCACAGTAGGGTTATGCAGTTGCTATAGACATGATAATCTTTTTGTGCCCAAAGTCTAGTAAAAAATAAATGGCTGGGAATGGGGGGACATGCCTGTAATCTCAGCACTTGGGAGGCTGAGACAGGAGGATCATATGTTTAAGGCCAGTGAGCGGGCCTGGGTTCAATCACTAGTGATGCCCCTGGGTTCAATCACTAGTACAAATAAATACTAAATAAATGAATGAATTAATGAATGAATAAATAAATACATAAATACGTAAATAAATTTATGCAGAAGGTGTCACAGAAAAGACTTGTATAGAGAATCCTGGAAAACAGACACATACCGAGAAAGTAGTTATCCCTCAATAACAGTTGCCCACACTGATTTTCTTGGGATTTGTTTGAATTAATAGTTTTTTCTTCTTTCCCTGATCATCTTTCAGGTGAGTGGTTGTCACTTTCAAACAAGACAGTAGGATTGATACCTGGAATTGTTCTCAAAAAATATGAAGAAAGGCATATGTCAAATTAATAATCTGGATTGCATAATTGAATGTATTATGATTTCATGGTTATTATTGAAAGAAAAGAGACATTAAGTCTGTTGTTGCTTTCACAGCAATGATATCAATGGTTACCTCTGAATAGCTAGATTGTTCTTGTTTATTTTTTCTCTCTATAATTTATCTATTGTATTTTTATTTTCCTCATAATTTTCTGAAATTTTCCAATTTGTATAGTAGTATTTTATGACCAAAAATTACTATTAAAATTTCAAATATTATTAATATTAATTGTAAAATAATTTGATCTTAAAATAAATTTTAAAATTATACAATATGATGTCTCTTTGCCTTAAAGGTTAAGTATTTTACATTAACAATAATTAATTTAAACTGAAGGTCTAAACACATTTTTATATCTTAGACACAACAGATGTATCCTGCCACAAAATAAACCTTATCATCTGTGAAGAGCACATTTAAAAATATTTTTTGCGATCACTTTTTATTAACCATCCTCTACAAAGAATCTAGATATATTTAGCAACTATAGCAAAAATGGTATTAGTGTTTTGGGTTTCTTTTTGGTAACATGAATCCAAAATCCATAAAGATGATGATGAAAGGTTAATAATTTCACACTGAGTTCTGAATACACTAAAATCTTGATTGCTCATGACTGTTAGATTCACAATCAGTACACAGTCCAGTGAGCTTTTTGAGTCATTGTGCACACATTTTAATCTGAGCTGGGTGTGTTAATGGTTTCAGCCAAATTATGAATGCTCCATTACAAAATATAAAAGACTTGACTGTAGATAAGTAAGCTTTATTAAACAGAAAGCTTTATTGTTCCATAAAGTGTCCTTGAAGTTCTATTATACGTATAACTTCTTGTATTTGCAATGTTTTTGAACATTTTCATTTAGGTCTAAACCAAGTGAAACACATACCGATTGATTTTGCAGTCAGAATATTACATTTTCTGGAAATGGTTTTACTTGCTATTTAAGTTCAATTTGGAAATGTACATTTTAATTTTAATGAGATGCACTTCTGATAATGGCACATGTCATATAACCAAATGCCACTTTTAACTCTTATATATGTATCATTGTGTTTGTCCTATAGTGAGAAGCACATTTCTATTTTGTTTTCAAATGCAAAAAAATCCTGTGATGTATATTCCAACATAAAGAGAGGTTTTCTGAATTTTCCTAAGATAATTTGAAACCTACAAATAAAAAGTCATTATTATCAAGCTGTGAAAAGCCAGTAGGTGGAGACATGTCAGTTTCTTATATGTCTATAGTCACCAGTTTGAATTACTTTTCTTGCTTAGCTGCTTTTGAATGGGCAAAGAAATTTTGGTTGTATTTTTCAATCAGACAAAATATCACTGGCTTTGAATCTAGAATCTCTAGGTGTGACTCAGAGCTCGGTGTGACCGTTGTGATTTTATTTACCTCTGGTAAAGAAATATATCAGCCTGAAACAAACGAGGTGTTTTCACAAAGAACTATCTATCATAGGTCTCTGCCAGAAGCCTGGTAAATATTCTTGACAGTAATCACATTTCGAACTTCTTTTTAAAGAAGTAATGCTGCATTATGCAGTTGAACTTATTTTCAAGTAATATTTTGTTTTGATTTTACACTCTTATCTTAGTGCTCTTATGCAAATTTGTATAGTCTCCCAAAGTTAGAAAGCACAGTAACCAAGAGTTTTATACTATACCTTCTCCTTTGACATTAAGGCTCCAGAGAAAAGACAGAGACATATAATAGGAATCATCTTGTATAGTAAAGATTATTGAGAATTTATTTAGGTATTGCCAAAAAACATCAACAAAAAAGCCTGTTAATAAGATTATTATTATCTGGGCGTGGTGGCACATGCTTGTAATCCCACTACTTGGGAGGCGGAGACCAGAGGATCCAGGCTCACGGCCAGCTTCAGCTACCTAGTGAGGCCCTCCACAACTTAGTGAGACCCTGTTTCAAAATAAAGAATAAAAAAATAGGACTGGGGGTGTAGCTTGGAGGTAGAATGCCCCTGGGTTTAATCCCCAGTACCACAAAAAATGAGATTATTATAACATGTACTTATTCATTGACCTAGTAATCTTCTTCTTAAAAGCAATTGTACTTTTACCATGATATTCCTTATACCAACATTTGCGATAAAGCTGTTGGTGTAATTCAATTGTATAACAGTAAAAATGTTATATAAACCCCTACTGTACATATATAAATGGTTAAATATACACATAATAACATGAATGAAACCTTAAAAAGAAGCAAGTGTCTGGTATGTGGCAAAGACTGTACTCTTCAGTCATCAATACGGCATGCATAGATCATAAAATAAAGTGAGAGGGATAGACACATTCAAATAATCACCCACCTATATAATTGTACAGTGTGAGTGTTTAGCAATGAGAAGAACCACTTGCTATATGAAAAAATAAGATTCAAAGTTGTGTAAAAACATTATCTTAATTAAATATTTCTTTCTTATGAGTTACAATTATCAATATGTACATAAAACAGTGTGTTTAGCAATGAGAAGAACCACTTGCTATATGAAAAAATAAGATTCAAAGTGGTGTAAAAACATTATCTTAATTAAATATTTCTTTCTTATGAGTTACAATTATCAATATGTACATAAAATGTAAAACAACTATATTAGGGAAGAAGATATGGGAAGGAGATTAGTTTTGAATAGTTTGGACTATTTCAACTTTGTCAATAAAATTCAACTGTGGGGAAATGTGAAATTAAAGCAGTACAAATGAATTGGTAAAACTTGCAAAATTTTCAACATTTTAACAGGTAATTAAGAAAATAGTTTAAATTATTTAAACATTAGTATTTGCTAACTCATTGCTTTCCTTATTTTAAAGCAATTATTTGCTAATTTAATAACACTAGAGCAGAAATCCTGCCCATTGATTTGCAGCTGACCTAGCTCAGTGAAAATTATACTGATTTACTTGTTTTCTTCAACATAATGAACTTCCATAAATAGCATGGAGAAGTCGGTGACTTTCCTGAAGACAAAAGGTAGTTTCTAGGACAGTAGAAATGCTTTGTGTCTAGAAAAGGGCCCAATAGAATAGAACCCATAGCCCTGATCTAACCCACAGCTGTCTTCCCAAGGACATCAAGAAAGAATGGATGTTACATTCTGAATGCTCAAAAAAAGATCAAAAGAAAAATCGTATTTTTACAAAAGATGTCATTAATTTCAAATTTCAATGCTCATAGGTATTTTTTTAATGAGGCAATATTCACATAATCCACACTGACTGTCCCACTTCCCCTCTCTCTGTTCTCTGGCAGCCACTAATCTACTTTCTGTCTAGTAATAATCACAATGAGCAAGTTATAAATATAATTATATTTAGAAATAGTAATATGAACTCAGGCTGATATTGATATCAATATTTGTTTCAATATAAATAGACACCGCTTGCAAACACACAAAAACATATACATATAATTACGATTTTAAAATGTAGTATTATTTAATAGTTAAATTTGTTAGAGGTTAACATTTCAAACTAAGTTCTTATATCCATTGTTGAATTAAATGAAGCCAGGGCAGTCAAGCTGTGTATATATAATTTTTTATCTGACATTTTTGTTTTGACAATTTTTCTGACTACATTAAGGTTTGTGAAGCACTTTAATTTTATGTCACATAGCTGTAGCTTCTCTAGACCCATTTATCATCTCTGGGTCATGTTTTTATTTCAACATTTCAGTATTTACTTTCATTTTTTGAGAGAGATTTATTTTGAGCTCAGAATTTACAACAATCCTGTGTTTTCTTTATTAAAATAGAAATTATGCCATTTTATCACCAAAAGATTATAATAACCATGAACTCAAATCAAATATCTGATTTCCTTGGCAAATATTTTGCCCTGTGCAGAGTGCATATTTCGAGAATACACATCAACAGTTAAAATCATGTGAGATTCTATTTAATATAATTATGACTAAACATAGTCAATCTGTGTGTCAAGTCTTGAAAATCTTAGTATAATTGTGTTCAATGTATGACAGACACTTATTCTTGTGTCTTTAATAATGTGAAATTTGAGTTTGAGTACATAGAATGTGCTTAGACTCTTGTGAATCCTCTTAGATACTTATTTTACGATAGTATGATAATTGCTACCAGGACTTTTCTTGATGATGATTAATAATTAGGGTCGCATCTAGTACTTCTCTTTCTAAAAGACCTTTATCAACATTAACACTACTGATCTTTTTAATTGCATGGACTAAAGCTAGAAATAGATGGTTATTAATGTTCTGTACTTTCTGTTCCTGAAGCTTAAAATAATGTTTGCTTTTGCAATCGCATTCAGCAAGTTTACATTTCTTTCAGTAAATGTGACTTTAAAGGTGGCACCATAGTGGGTATTAATTTGGTATTCATAACCCTTTCAGCTACAATTAGTAGCTTCTCAGTGTTTGCTGAATCCTCCTTGATGCACCCATGCCATTCTGATTATAGATTTTGACTGAGCAGCACATATTCATGCACCCCTTTATTATAGAAAGCAAGGAACACTATTTAATTTTGTCTGCTGTTTCCTTTTTTATACAAAATTTAAAATGGCAGTTTTTGCACTTGTCATTCAACCCTGACAAGAAATGACAAATGATGTGAAGCAATATTGAGAACACGGCACTGCACTGTAGAATTAGAGGTGCCTTTGATACATAATATACCAATTAGGCAGGGTGCCTATTGCTCATTTCCAGAAAGTATGAAAAATAATGTGGTCTGAGAAAAAATTTTAATGGCATATGTGCAAGAAGAAAAAACATCATATTTAGGAAAAATGGATTTTGTACAATAATATAGTTGTGAATGAAATAATATGTTAAACTTGTAGTTATAATAGCATGCTTGCATATGCATAAATATAACATAAATGTGCATCTATCATACATATGTACATATATATCACTAAAATGTATTTACTGTATATTAAAATACTTCTATAATATAGCAAGTAGTACTACCATCCCAAATACAAACTGAAACTCCTTTCATATTTTTCTAATCATTACTATGTACTAACAGTTGGAAATTAAGGCCTAGTTTTACCTTTTATGACTTTATATGGACATACTTCAAACAAAATAAAGGTAGATTAGTGAGAAACTTGATGTATATGAGAGAAAAAATCTTATTTTTCACACATGAGAAACCCATTTGAACCTAATTAATTTAATGTTGATGGGAACAGCTGTGCTAGTTCTCATGATTTGATAAAGAGGATTGTGAGTCTATATGGCAGTTTCTAGAAAACTAATGCTGCGTAGCTAAAAATAATTTCATATACATGTACACAGACATGACTACAAACCTTTTCATAATGCAGTTTATACTTTCTCCATTATATTTTTGTTGAAATAGTACTTCATAAACAATAAAATACTGTGTTATATTTTACAAGTCACTATAAAAATGTCCAGTGTGAAAATTACTTAATTTGATTTTTTGAATGTGATTTTCAGTTTTATGTGACAGATTAGGTCATAGATATGTTGACTTGTTTTTACTTTAAAATGCTGTGAAATAAAAAGCTGAAGTATTGTTTTTTCCTTTGAATTTGAGGAAGCTGAGCTATAAGAAGTTAAGATTCCTCTTAATACTTATACAGTTTTGCTAAACTCTGAATTTTATAACATGTTAAACACTAAATCAAATTATTTTTTATATTTTTAAAAATTTCCTTTTGAAAATGCATGGACAGGCACAACTTGCTTATGTGATATGTTGCTATAGGTCAATGGTGGCCTTGCTTGTCATGTCTTATTTATCTATGGTCCAAATGAAAGGAAAAACTCCAATCCTGCCTCGTGGACCTTTTGCTCAGATGTGGCTATTTCAGTCCTGTGCATCATCTATTTCCTAAAGCAAGTCACAACTCCAATCCTAAAGCTAATGGGATGAGAAGTGTGTTTTCCCATAGGAAGAGACTCTGTATGTACAGAATTGAGAAGGACCATAGAAATTATGAGCAAATACAATAATATATTGGAGAAAATTTTATGGGAATAGTTAAAAAGTTCTGAAATCTAGGAATAGATACATGGAGCTTTCTTTGACATTCCCCAATATTACATATTATTGTGTATTCTTCAAGGATCTCTTGTTCTTTAAAAGACGAAGGAAGCCATAGAGAGAAAAAGTAATTGCATTTCCATTGAGCATAAAATATACAAACTATATAAAAGTCAATAAGTGTTTGTCAAAAGAGTCAAAAAGTATTTGTTTTTCTGTGCCTGGCTTATTTCACTTAACATGATGTTGAAGTTCATCCACATTTTCACAAATGACAGATTTTTATTCTTTCTTTATAGCTGAATAATATTCCATTATATATAGTTATACACACACACACACACACACACACACACACATATACACACACACACACACACACACACACACACAGAATCTCCTTTATCCATTCTTTTCATTTTTCATTTCTTTTCTTTACTTTCTTTCTTCCTTTCTTTTTTTGTACTTGGGATTGAACCCAGGGGCATTCAGTCTCTGAGTTATACCCACAACCTTTCATTTTGAAACAGAGGCTTGCTAAGTCATTGAGACTGGCCTTGAACCTATGATCTTCCTGTCTCAGCCTACCAAGTATGGGATTGCAGGCATGCAGCACAACATCTGGCTTCCATTCATTTCTTGATGGACATTTAGGTGGTTTTCATACCTTGAATTGAAACTTCTCAAAAGAAGACATGTAAGTGGCCAACAAATACATGACAACAATGCTATCTCTAACCATCAGAAAAAAACTTAAACTACAATGAGAGCCAGGCGTGGTGGCACACACTGGAATCCCAGCACTTGGGAGGCTGAGACGGGAGAATCGCAGGTTCATGGCCAGCACAGCAATGTCGTGAGGCCCTCCACAACTTAGTGAGATCCTATTTCAAAATAAAGAATAAAAAATAGGCAGGGGGTGTAGCTGGGAGGTTGAATGCCCCTGGGTTCAATCCCTACCCCCCCCCCACACACACACACAACTACAATGATAATTCATACCAGTTAGAATGTTATCAGAGTAAAAGTAATAATAGAATGGGGAACCTCCTACACTTTTTATGGGAATGTACATTTATTCAGCCATTATTGAAAACAGTATGGATGTTCCTCAAAAACTAAAATTCAAACTGCCATATGATCCAGCAATCTCACTATTGGACATTATCCAGAGCAAATAAGATCAGTGTACTGCAGAGGTACCTGCCCTCCTGTGGTGCTTGGCAACCTTCAACCATAGTCCAACCTTCTTTGTATGTAGATTTTCTTCTCTAATCACACTTATTAGATAATGTATGAGATTCAAATCCTTCCTATAATGTAGTCTGTGAAAAAGGTCACCGACTTTTTTAATCCTAAGAGAAAATTTCACAATTTACTTGGTTTTAATCAAATGTTCTTTCCTGAATCAAGTGTGTAAACATGGGGATGTGACCTTTCTGTGGAAGATTGATATACTCAATGACACCTCCACTTAGACCACCAGGAACTCAGGAAGCCAACTCTTGAAAGGAAGAGATACTGACCAAGGAACATCTACTGGCTAAAATGATATATTTGTGATATAAAAATGCATCTGAAATGATTAAAAGTCTCCCAGAGCTGTTTCAACAGAAAACGAGTATTGGTAGCATCCACATTTTTAGATAATAAGGACTTTATTTTGAGTTGAACTCTTTCAAGTATATTCTCCCAACTGAAAGACAATCTGTAAAATCACTACATAGTACAGGAAGTATATAAGGATTATCAGGAAACACACAGATAAGAGAAAAACTAGGACATAGCATAAACAGAAAAAGGAAACTACTTTCTGGTAGGAAGCAAAATACACACAATAGATATTTGTTACAGAGGAAGAAAGTAAAGTTATATTATAAATAAATCAATGGAGATTTTTTTATTTAGAATTTTATCTTTGCCTAACTATATAAATTAATTTTCTTTAGTAATGAGTGTTACGATTTGAGTAAGTAAAAATTCTGTCATAGAGCTATGTGAATGAAAAACTTATTTGAGAGGCAAGAAGTTCATAAAATATATAGGCAAAATGAACAAAATAAGGTGACAAACTAAGGCCATATAAATTTTAAAAATATTTTTGGTCCCACCAGATAAATAAATTATTCCAATCCTTAAGACTAGAGTAGTTGATAAACAGGTCATTAAAAGATGCCAATTTACATGCATTCATTATATATTTCTCTCTTCTTTGGGTCTGTTTTCTAATATTATCAGCAAGTATTTGCCATATTGTGATTCTTGTTCCTCAGTGTTTTTATATTTCAATGAATATTTATTCATTTTATACTTTTATCAGTGTATTGTGATTATATATCATAGTGAGGTTCAAAGTGATACAAACGTATGTGCACACATCATGTGGTTTATTTCCCTCCACATCTCACCCGCTTCCCCCTCCCCACCTCCCTGTACATATTAATGAGGTTGGTAGCGATACCTTCATGTATGGAGACAACATTATTTGAACTGTTGACTTCCTCAATCTTCATTTTACCTCTCCCCATCTCCTGAAGTTCCACGACAATGAAATTAGCTATAGGTCTTTTTTCACTCATTTATTGTGGTATTAATTGGGCCCTTTCAATCTGAAAACTCCTTTAGTTGTTTGGTTACAGGCCTTTTCTTCTATTATTTCCTTTATTATTTCATTCCTTTTTCACATTTTTTTTTTTTTGGTACTAGGGATTAAATTCCGAGGCATTCTACCTCCAAGATACACCCCCAGCCCTAATTTTTTAATTTTATTTTGAAATAGTGTCTCACTAGTTTGATGAGAGTCTCACTACTTGCTGAGGCTGTCCTTGACTGCGATTCTCCTGTCTTGGCCTCCCAAGTACTGGGATTACAAGTGTGCACCACCATGTCCAGCTTCTTTTCACATTTTTAGTGTTTTTTTCTTTCAAAAATCCTAGAAATTGATATTAAAATTTTTAAATATATAGTGTTAAGAAACTTAAAAGGCTATAAAAGCAGTCTTCCCCTCAAAACATGGGGAAAATTAGTTTACTGAATAAATGTATCTGGAGTGCAAAGCAAATTATATGCAGTCTGCAAAAGAGACTAAAAAGCTCTGACAGAGTTTCACAGAAGTTAGCTGGGTAAAACAGAAGAAATAATAAGAAAAACTCTCATTTCCAGATAGATAAATTATTGTACCCTGTGATAGTCTCTTTTCTCTCCTGAGAGACTCCTGAGTTAACATTGGAGGCATGCGTTTACTGTTCCGAGGGTCAGAAGATCCTTAAAAACAATAGGTCATTGTTGAAACATTCCAGAGATAATAAATACCATCATGAGGTGCAGTCCTCTTTATGTGTTGTTGAATTTTTTTCTTGCTAGTATTTTGTAGAAGATTCTCTATCTGTGTTCATCAGGAATATTCTGCTATTGTTTTTCATGATGTCCTTGTTGGCTTTGGTGTCAGTGTAACCTTGGTCTCCATAAAATGCATATGGAAGTATTACTTCCCAAAGGCCCCACCTCCGAATACCATCACAATGACTGTGAGGATTTGAGCAAGTGAATTTGGAGGGGACAGAAACTTTCATCCATAATGCCCCTATTAATTATTTCCATGAAAAATAATATTTTTAATGTCTTATTTTTGCTATTTCTCTTTTTCAGTATTTTTCCCACAAATGTCAGTGAGTCTTACTAATGGGAGGTATATACTTGAATTTTGACTACTCAAATGATTGTGGAAGATACAGCTCAAAGGTAAATACCAGTAGCTTATCTTTGGGGAATGGTGATACTTTGTAAACCACTGCACTTTAAAATATTTGAAACTCATTGGGTCCAAATAGCCACGTTTTCCATTTTACATTTTGAGTGGATACCACTTTTTCCAACTGTTCTTCAAAGGATGAGTTGGGGCAAGCACTGACCAGTTTCCCCAAACTTAACCTGTCTGGTTTTGCCTCAGGACTCCTTGTATTTGCTAATCCTAGTGTGAGCCTTATCCCCATATCTCTAGTTTGATTTTACCTTTCCTAATTTCTACATCATAAAAGTCTTCTGATAATATCTGAGATTCTACTGAGGACTCTTCCAAGCACATATTACTCTTTTAGATATTCCAATGGTGTCTTAAATATATATAAAATTTCTTCTTTTCTCCCATCATTGTTATGGGGATATACATGTGTGGGTGTGTAGCATGTATGTATTTGTGTGTGTGTGTGTGTGTGTGTGTGTGTGTGTGTGTGTGTGTGTGTATTGACAAAGACTCTTCCCTTGATATAACTCTATTCAGATTCCACTAAGTCTTCAAGTCTCATCTTGGCATAGATCCTTGCCTAATCAGTCCAGATTTGGCAAGAATCTGGCATGGTCAGTTTAGTGAAAGTCACCCACGCTTCACATCTGATCATATTTCCATTCCCCACTCTTAAGACCTTACTGGTATCCTCTGACTTCAGCAAATATCCTAACATGTTAGGCTTAACCCAAATCACACTTAGCCTTCATTAGTTTTCTGTTTGCTAACCCTCAACTTGCTCCTTGGATATAAATCTCAATTTGTTCCTGATTTTTTTTTAATTGAGCCTGGTCTCTCTCCTCTGTTGCAAAACTCCATTGTAATAATAAAATTTTTCTTTGACAGTAATGATAATGTGATTGGGATAATTAGGCTCATCATTTGATCCCTGGGCTCTCACCCCTGACTCCAAGTCTGCATCTTTGAAGATGCTGTCTGCCTACTCACTCACTGATCAAGGATCCCTTGGTGAGAATAATTCCTGAACCATGCTTGGATGATGATCCTCTGAAGCATGGTAGGGATAGACGATAGACTATGATTGTAATGATTCTGAGCATACAGTTTGAAGCTGGGTTAGAATTACGGGATTCTTTGAATGGTATCGCCTAGGATAGAAATTCTTTATGGTTCCTTATTTTGAGTTAGGGTTCATTTCCGGACTCCTGGACTAAAACATTTTTTTCTTTGTGATTTCCCTTTGTTCTTTTTCTTTGTTCCTTTTTCTCCTATGGAACTTCTCAATCAACCTGCTGAACCCATCTCAAAACCTCCTGCTGGTTATGCTCTCCCAACTCTGTCTGCTTCTTCTTTTTGTTGGTAGGGTTTATTAAAGATGATTTGGACTTCATTGGCACCTTTGGGATATGTAAGCTCTCTCTAAAATGAGTCCTGTAAGACCTCTCTTTTCCCTTTACCTCCTTTCATCTTTTCTCCCTTTTATACCTCCCATCTTCCTTTCAGCACATTTGCATCCTTTTACATGCTCCTCTTTGATCCTCTACCTCTTTCACCCTATGTTTACCCTTCCAGAACATTCTGCTCATGGTCTAACTCCTTAACTCTCTGAAGTCACTTAGACTCTCTGCCCCTTCAGAGGTTCTTCAGAAGGGCTTCAGGGAGCTGCCAGAGCAACTACCCAAGGCTGAGAAGGCAAAGGGTTGACTGCAAGTAAATTGAATATTTTACCCACTTCAGTCTCTCACCTAAAATGTGATCCATAGCCTTCATAAGATTAAATATCGGGGCAAATGAAAACCTCAAAACCTTCTCTGTAAATATTGATTAAAAAGCTAAGAAAACTGGGAATGGATACACCATATGACCCAGCTATACCACTGCTGGGTATCATTCCAAAGGGACTGAAACCAGAAAACTACAGTAATATATATGCATACCCATGTTCATAGCAGCACAATTCACAATAGTCAAAGTATGGAACCAACCTAGGTGTCCATCAACAGATGAATGGATTACAAAATTATGAAATACGTATTACACAATGGAATTCTACTCAGCAATAAAGAAGAACAAAATAATATCATTTACAAAAAAAATGGAAGGACCTAGAGAATATTATGTTAAGTGAGATCAGCCAATCACAGTAAAAGAAGGGTCATATGTCTTTTCTAATATGTGCAAGCTAGGGAGCAAGGAGGATACAAAAGGGCCTCCAGACAACAGTGGAGAAGCCTCAGTGAAGTCAGGGAACTGATCTAAGAGAAGGGGAAGGAGAAGAATGAAGTTCATTAAGGGAATTTCTACCATCGACCATTATTTATATATAAGAATATACCAATGTCAATCTTAGTTCTCTGTTTTGGGGGAGGGGAGGGGGCACCGAGTGCTGCGTGCATGTATGTTAATGTCAATTTGATTTCCATTGTGACGTGAGACTATAATGCACCAATAAAAGCACATTAAAAAATCATTTCTTCTCATATCTAACAGGTAACCCTAACTTGTCCCATTTGCTAGAAATGAAATTTGGATAAAAATATAATATAGAGGAAAGTTGAGAGCTAATGTTTTATGTAATCCAGTATGTTATATATTATTGATTCATGGCTAAACTTTTAAAATGAAAGGTATAAGATCTTTCCTGGTGTGGTAGCACATGCCTGTAATCCCAGTACTTGGGAGGCTGAGACAGGAGGATTTCAGGTTTGAAGCCAGCCTCAGAAACTTAGCAAGGCCTTAGCAACATAACAAGACCCTGTTTCCAAATAAAAAATAAAATAGGACTGGGAGTGTAAATCATAGGTAGAACACTCTGGGTTCTATCAACTATATAACAACAACAAAAAGCTCCAATATCTTTTTTTGGTGTGTGTGTGTGTGTGTGTGTGTATTTTTATTTTATTTAATTTTTTTGTGGTGCTAGGGATTGAACCCAGGAGCAATTTACCTCCAAACTATACCCACAACCTTATTTTATACTTATTTAGAAACAGGGTATCACTAAGTTGCTGAGATACTAAGTTTGGCTGGTTTTGAACCTGTGAACTTCCTGTCTCAGCCTCCCAAGTACCGGGATTACAGGCGAACACCACCTCTCCTGGGTGTTGCTTTTATTTTCAGTATGCATATATATACATATATACATATATACATATATACACATAAATATACATATATACATATATACATATATGTAATCATATATACATATATGTATATGTATACACATACATATACATATATACATACATATATACATATATGCATATATATGTATATAATACATATATGTACATGTATACACATGTATATAATACATATATACATATATGCATATAACATATATGTATATATGTACATACATATACATATATACATATATGTATATATGTATGTATATATACATAAATAATGTTTTTCAATATCTAGATGATTATA
>PVJS01039930.1:0-18678 GCA_004027185.1 Glis glis | reverse complement strand
TGGATATGATAATGGGATAGCAGTAAGAAAGGAACACTACTAGGAGAGCAAGAAGAATAGGGCCAAGTTAGAATGGTGGTTCTCAACGTGGCCTCTGGACCAGCAGCATCAACATCATGTGGGATGAAAATGTCAACTCTTAGCTCCAGCCCCAGTTCTGCTGAATCAAATACTCTGGTGGTAAGCTGGGCGTGGTGGCTCACACTTGTAATCCCAGTTCTTGGGAGGCTTAGACCGGAGGATCGGGGTTCGCGGCCAGCCTCAGCTACTTAGTGAGGCCCTCTGCAACTTAGTGAGACCTGGTTTCAAAATAAAGAATTAAAAAATAGGGCTGGGGTGTAGCTCGAAGGTAGAATGCCTCTGGGTTCAATCCCAGTACCGCAAAAAAAAAAAAAAATACTCTGGTGGTGAAGCCCAACAATCTGGACTGGAGCAAATCCTCCTGGTGATTCTGATGAACATTAAAGTTTGATAACCACCAAGTTAAAGAATCCGTAGGGAAGCAATTATCAAGAAACCACAAAAGAATTAGAAGCACTGCTAGAATAAGAAAGAGATGGTACTGGCAGCACAGGGGTCCCAGGAGAATGGGCTCAAAAGTAGAAAGAAGTTCTACTCCATACAAAGAAAAGATGACAAAGGCTGCCTGAATCAAAGACTACAAGTCAAGACAACTCAATGCAGCCTGGATTCTCCCATGAAGAGGTTTAAGGAGAGCTTCAGCTAACAAAGGTAAAGACCCACCTACAGGTGTTGATCACTCATTTACTGACTTTTCACTCCACTCTAGTGGCCTCTGAAAAGATATGTCCACATCCCACTCCCAAAATCAATGAACATGATCTTATTTGAAAAAGGGTCTCTGCAGATATCATCAAATTAGAGATATTGAGAAGAGATCACTTTGGATTATCTAGGTAAGCCCTGGTACAATGATGATTGTCTTCACAAGGGACAGAAGAGGAGACAGACATACACTGGAGAAAGTGATGTGAAGACAGAAGCAGAGACTATGGTCCGTGGCCATAATTCAAGGAATTCCTAGAACCTCTAGCAACTGGAAGAGCAAGGAAAGTTTCTCCCTTGGAGCCTTCAGAGGGAGCACAATCCTGCTGATACCTTGGATCTGGCCTCCTGACCTCCAGAACTATGAAATAATATATTTCTTTTACCCAGGAGTGGTGATGCACACCTGTAATCCCAGTACTTGGGAGGCTGAGAAAGGAAGATTGTAGGTTTGAGGACAGCCTCAGCTATGTAGCAAGATCCTCAGAAACTTAGCGAGACTCTCAGCAACCTAGCAAGACCCTGTTTTAAAATAAAAATTAAAAAGGACTGGACGTGTACCTTATAAGTAGATTACCCCTGGGTTCAATCCCAATACAATAATAGTAATACTAATGATGATAATAATAAATTTATTTTGTTTTAAGGCATCATGTTTGTGGCAACTAGTTATGGCCGCTCCAGGAAATTAATACACTTGATTTAAAGGAAAAGAGGAAAAGGCCTATGGGTTTGGAGTCAGATAGAACTGTCTTAAATTGTTTGAACTTATTTTCCTGGATGAGCTATAAACTCTGAGTCACAATAGTATCCATCTGGCTTGAATCACTCAGCACTTATCTGCCTCCTAGGAGCATCTTAGTTTGTGTCCTCTGGGTGAGATGACCTCTGAAGTCTTCTCCAGTTTTTATATCTTAGTATTCTAGTAAGGGGGTGGAGATGGTAGGTTTTTCACCCAAATCTTTGAGGAGTATTTGGAGATGATGTAATCTACCATCCTTTGAATAGTTGGCTGATTAACCATGGAGGATGAAGAAAATTTCTTCCTGAGATGCAGCATGATGTCTTTTTCAGAATTGTGCACTATAGTGATGTTTTAAAATAAAGAAGTGAGAATGATTGTGTCCTGGCTGCATTTCCATCATTCCTTCCAGAGGATGGCAGGATGTGTGTGGGTAAGAAGGGCCTTCCCTGCAAATCAGAATAAGCAGGTCTGTAGTGAGGGTCATATCCTCAGATCACTATCACCTATGTGTGAAGCACGGGTGATTATTTGGTATTGCCCTCAAGTTCTGTACCACAAAACAAAACAAAACCCTGAAGCTAACCTTTCTCCAAGGCTGTGTGTTTTTCAAGGAAATCCCTGGCTTTGGCAACTCTAGCAGAGAAGTTTAGATAGATTGGTACTGATTCCATCCTAGAGGATTTATTTTTGGAGAAACAGAAAACACTCCAGTTCACTGCATGCTGCTGCTAATAATGTCCCAACCTGGGCTTCCATTCCCCAATGCACAAGCATCTGCTTCCCTTCTCAGTGCTGGCTGGTGTGATGGGGTTCCACTGTGCAGTGTTTTTCACCAATTTGCATCCCCCCACATACACACACTGAAGTGGCAGTAAGAGGGGCTGATGGTATAGATGCTTAGTATACATGCTAGTCAGCTTTCTATTACTGTAACAAACACCTGAGGAAATCACTTATAAAGAGAAAATATTTCTTTGACTCACAGTTTTGGAAGTTTTAGTTCATATCCTTGGGCTCCATTGTTTTGGGCCTGTGGCAAGGCAGCACATTATGGCAGGAACATGTGACAAAAGTGTTTATCTCATGGCTGGAACATCAAAGAGGAAGAAGTGACTGAGATCCCAGTAACCCTTCAAAGCCATGCTGACAGTGACTTAAAGACCTCCCTCTACCTCTTAAAGGATTTATCTTTTAAAAGTTCCACCTCCCCCCATAGCACCAAGCTGAGGACTGACCAAGCCTTTAGCACACAGGCCTTTGGGGGACACTTATGATCCAGATCTTAAGTGTGTGTAAATGTCCTCTTTGGCTCTGCAGCTGGGACAAGGAGGAAAGATTCCAATAAGGACAAGGTAAAACTGTGAGAGAGGAAGCTGTTTTGGCCCCCACCCCATGTTCCCTACCCCAGAAACCTAGTTTCCATCTGGTTTCACTTCTATTGTGAAACTCAGACTTCACACTTTCATCTTCTTCTTATCTATCTTCTCTATCAAAGCACAGCTATCCGTTGCCTCAACCCTTTAAAGTTTGAATCTATTGATGAACATCAGCTCCAACAACTATTTTAGCATCCTACTATTTCCAAGTAAGCCATTTACATCTTAGTGCCTTCTCTAAGAAGCCCAGAAGAGCAAATCTAGCGCTGGGAGCTTCAGATTCAAGGTGGAGCAGGGTCCTGGAGAAGTGTCCCTTCGAGTCCTTCATCACAGGACCTGTGTGACTGCCCGCAACACCTCTGGAACCGACAGATCCTGGGCCCATATAGAAAGAAAATCCATTTATTAGGGTCAGCAGAGGTTTTTCAGGCTCATCTCAGAAGTCAGCACCAAGAGACAAATGTTTGCAGAACTTCTCCTGAAGGTGAGGTCCCTGAAAGAGCAGGCAAGATGACAAGTGTGTGAGGAGGGAGGCTGAAAAACCCAGAGGCCCCTCTGGGGCTGGCTTGGCCACTGGCCCTGAATGGGATGTGTGACCCTGGGCCCTTCCCTTGGCTCTCTTGAGTTGCTTTCCTCACTTATAAAATACAGCAGTAAGCCGGGAGTGGTGGTGCATGCCTATAATCCCAGTACTTAGGAGGCTGAGACAGGAGGATTGCAGGTTCGAGGACAGCCTCAGCAAGTAGTGAGACGCTCATCAACCTAGCAAGATCCTATTTCAAAATAAAAATAAAATAGGGTTGGGGGTGTAGCTCGGAGGTAGAATGCCTCTGGGTTCCATCCCCAGTACCATAATAAAATAAAATACAGCAGTAAATCAGGTGACTGGGTCAGAAAAATCAACTGGGACAATGGTCAAAGTGCAGCTCTTTGGGCCTCCTGTCAGCGGCCAATTCACAAGCTACTTCCTTGTGAATTGGCCGTTCCTGGGAGGAACCTAGACATCCCCAGCTTTAGCACCTCTGGGGTCCAAGGATTGGGTTAGTGTGAGGAACAGGTGGAGACCATCTGAAGGCACCTCGGCCTTCTCCAGAAGGGCCACAGGGCCACAGCTACCAGCAAGGGCCTGGGAGCCCAAGTTCAAATTTGGCTCTGTGCTTTGCCAGCAGTGGGACCTTGGCAAGCCATGCCTCCTTGTGCATGCCTCAGTTTCCTCGTCTGTAGAAGGGACAGAGTAAGTGTACGGACCACATAGGCTCCTTGGTGATAAAATGAAGCCAAATATGTGTAGGATGCAGAACAATGCCTGGAGCCGAGCAAGGGCTCAAAACACGGCAGTTGTGTGAAAACCGCAAAGGGCGAGGTTGGCCACGGTGCCACAGCGGCTGCAGGATTCAGCCCACTCTATCTCTTCATGGCCCTCCCTGCAGCTCAGCCCCCAACTCAGCTGCCTACTCTGCCTTCTTTAATGATTGGCTGGCACAGTCCTTCTTTTGACTTTGTTTACTGTCCTGTCCAAATCCTCACTGCATTCCAAGGGCTGGGCAGGGGCTCCTTTATCTTTCTACCCTCGGTGCGGAGGACAGAGCTGCCCAAGGGTACAGCTCACCCCAGCACTGGTCTAGGGGCTGCATCCTGGGGCTCTCTCTGCCTCCCCTGTCTATCTGTACTCTCTACCTCTCTAGATTGCTGAGGCACCAAAGCTGGCCTACAGTGGGGAGTCATTTTTTCCTCTCCCCTATCCTCAGGGGAAGGTGTTCGCAGTGAGGACACAGGGTTCTCCAGGCAAGCTGGAGTCTTGGGAGTGAAGGTGGGAGGACCTTTCTCCAGGACCACAGCCTTACTGCAGCACACCTGTCACCCACGGGTCAGTAGCAACAACAGTGGCATTATCCAGGAAGACACTTCCCACATGGCAGCGTGGTGTCCTGTAGAGATTCAGGGCAGGAGGCCTGGAGGTTGATCAAACTGCCAACAGGAGGTGGGAATCAGCCAGGACAGGCCTTGCCCCTCCTCTCAAGGGCTCAGCACCTGCTGAGAGATGGGGGATGGGACAAGGCGGGTCCTGGTCCTGCCTCCAGCTTTCCTGGACCTTTGGATTTAGAACTTCTCTGTGCTACTCCAGCAAGGAAAACAATCATAAAACACAATCAGACAGAGGCTGCAGCACCTTCTATGGAAGAAACAGATCTCTCTCTAATTTTTTGGCACTGGGGATTGAACCCAGGGATGTTCTACCACTGAGCTATACCCCCAAACCTTTTTATTTTTTGTTTTGAGGTAGGGTCTTGCTAAGTTGCTGAGGCTGGCCTTGAACCTGCAATCATTTTGTTTTAGCCTTCCAAGTACTAGGATTACAGGCATATGCCAACCTGTGCCTGGCTTCAGACCCCACTTCCTGATGGGGTAGTGCCTGAGTGACCTCATAAGAAGAGTGGGTGGGTTGGGAGCTGCTGCTGCAGACACCTGCGAAAACCACCATCTGCTACATCCTCAGAGGAACAGAGCACCTCCTCTCTGGTCCCCAGGCAAGCTCAGAAGCTTCCTGGCTCTTCTAAGGGACATTTCTGCTGATAGAAATGGGAGAATTCAGGCAGACACCTCCTCCTCAGGGTCCCAACGCTCTCTCCATTAGACCTTGTAGGTGAAGGAGCCCCAAGATGAGATTGGTGACTTGGGAGAGTCACAAAAGATCCTCTACAGAACATTGCCATTTCAGAGGAAGCCCCAGAAGCTGGCTTTATGACTGGGCCAGTTCCCAAGTGGGCGCATGTTGGGTATATTGAGATGGGGTGAAGAGCAAGCACAGCCTGGTGGTGGTGTCTGGGAGCCACATCAGTAACCCAGTAGCAAGCTTGGAAAGTTGTAATCATCTATGACCATGTGGTTAAAAAAAAAAACTAGAGTAGGTTTAGAATAAACAGTCAAATAAAGGAATGAAGAAATGAACATTGACCGAGCTCCATTTATGTGCCACATTTATGTACTGAGTGCCATTTATGTGCTAGTCATTTCATTTAACTCTCGCAAAATGTCTGTGAGGTGGATATTATCCATTTCAGTTTGTAAATGAAGACACCAAGCCTGTGAGACTAAGTGATCAGACAGCCAGTATGTGATGTAGGTTAGATTCAAATGATGTGTATCTGATTCCAATGGCTCATTCCACTATGAACATATTGCAGTCTGCTGACTGAGGGAGGCGATGGAGAAGAGGGAAGTAGTGTTGATACTAACAAGGAGCAATAAGAGGGAATTTAGGTATATGAAAATGAAGCCACCAGAGTTCTTTCCTGCACACACGCATGTGCACTTGTGCACGCACACACACATACACACACATATATTTGTGTATGTGTGTGTGGTATGTGTGGTACTGGGGATTAAAACCAGGGTTGTTCTACTTCTAAGATATACTCCCAGCCCTTTAAAAAAACTATCCTGAAACAGAGTCTCTTTAAGTTACCATGTGCTGGCCTCAAATCTGTGATCCTCCTGTCTCAGCCTCCCAAGTACTGGGATTACAAGTGTGTGCCACCACGCCCAGCTGGTTGTTCACATTTAAGAAACAGGCAGGAGAGGGAAGCTGCTTGACTGGAGGGATACAGATGAGTTTGCGTAGGAGATAGTCTTGCATAGAGAATGGGGACACAGGCTGGCTGTGATCCATGAAGAAGCACAGCTGGCCTCTCCCTACAGGTATCTCAACCTGCACTGGCCTGGGAGTTCTAGTACATTTCCTCTCTCCTGGCCTCAATTTTGAGGTTCCCTGGAAAACATGTTTCCTTAATTATAAAATTATATTCTAGTTGAAGGTGATCTCTAGATCAGGAGGAGAAACTGGAAGTAAAAGCTCTCCTTCTGGCCTGGTTACGACTAGTTGGTGTTCTAGGTGAGTTACTTCTCCTGTGACTAGAGGCCTCCAGGGTTCCTGCCAGCTCTGGAGCACGTGACTCTGTTCCAGCACAGTGCTTGGAATGCAATATGTGCTTAAACTTGCTGAACGATTGGCTGTGTTGAATTGGATTTCTGGTTGCTCCATTTCAAAACAAGGGCTTTGTTTCATGGAGAGGCCAAGCAATCCCCAGCCAAGGTGGGCTGCAACCTTTCTCCTTCACATTCTAGCCTGGAGTGTGAGTTTATCCTCAGGTGATGAGCATCCTCTGCAGGGCAGGTCAGACCAGATCCCTGGCAGCCTGCAGGTCTCTCATGTCACTGTGACTCCTAAATCACCTTTATGTGACTTCTGCAGCCAAGTTACCCTACAGGGCTGTGCTAGAACATTCTCCTTTTGGTTTTCCCTTTGTTCCAGCCCTTATCAAAGTCACCGTGGGAATGCACACAATGAGTCACAGAACCAAGCCTACCAGGGAGTTGTGGGTGTCCTGGAGAGAGGTTCATGCCATCCCCTGTCCTCAGGGTTTAGCCAGGATGAGACAGCCCTCCTCACCTTGGTTCTTCTCAGCCACCCCCTTGTTGACCATGCCCACTCTTAAATCCTCCCCCAGGTCTACTCCCAGGCCTCACCTCACAGCTGCTCTCTCTGATCCAGCATTTGGCTGTGGGCTCCTTCATGCTGGGGAAACTTGTCTTCCTTGATAAGCTTTCCCTCTGCTCCTCACTCCAGCCCAGTGAGTCTTGGGGGCTAAGGAGACAGGAGGAGTGGGGTATGGCAAACTGTAGGTGAGTCATCTCCCCAGGTTGACAGGAGAAAAGAGTGGGTGAGTATGCTGTTAGGAAAAAATGACATTCAGGCTCAGAGTGCAGCTGAATAAAACATTAGTCATGAACCCAGGGGGGAAGAATGCTGTCTCTGAGATGGGTTGTGCATGTAGAGATGTAGAGGGGTGCAGGTAGGAGTTTTGTGAGGGAAGAGAGGTCTGAAAGAGCAATGGGACTTGCCATCTGATGGGGCCATTTATCAAGTGTCCTTCAAGAGGAAACTGTGGATCATTTAGATTTATGAAAGAGCATCAGCATGTATCATCGAGTGCCCTGTGTGTGGGTGACCCTGTGCTTGTTACCCCACGGCTGGGTTATGGTACTGTTGCCTTTGAACATGATTCATGGGAAAACACTAAAATTTGCAGCTAGGGGAAGTGGCATTAGACTTCGTAGTGGAAGGAGCACTTGTTTCTCTGGAACATTTTTAAAATGTAGCACGGGTTCCCCTGTGTCTAGAATGGTCAAGGGCTAGTCTGAAGGTGAGAGTGGCTCCAATTTACCTGGTATAGCTCCCAGAGAGCTGTAGACCTATGGCTTCTCAGTTTATCATCTGAGGACAGCAGGGCATAGTCCTAAGGGTTGAGGTCTCAGTCCTTATAAGAAAGTTGAGATAATTTATCATGAAATTTCATTGAAATTCTTTCATTAAAATTCTCTTATAGCTGGGCGTGGTGGCGCACGCTTGTAATCCCAGTACTTGGGATGCTGAGACCAGAGGATCCGGGTTCACAGCCAGCCTCAGCTACTTAGTGAGGCCCTCTGCAACTAAGTGAGACCCTGTTTCAAAATAAAGAATAAAAAATAGGGCTGGGGGTATAGCTCAGAGGTAAAATGCCCCTGGGTTCCATCCCCGGTACCGCAAAAAAAAAAAAAAATCCTCTTATGGCTTTTGCAAGACACTTTGGTCCCTCACCTCATGATCCTTCAGTCTCACAGCAGCTCCTTTAATCTACTGCCAACCATCACCATTTCTGCCACAGACCTTGCAGTCACCTTGAAGTCGGTAAATTCACTGTGCATCCTTTTGTTCAGTTCCTAAAGCCAACCCCTCCCCCCAATTCTGCTGTTCTTTCCTCATCCTCCTTTTCTTCTGTGTTCTACTGCTAGCAGCCACAACATCACACTTGATCTCCAAACTGCCAATTTGCAGCTGGTATTTCTCTTCTCTGAAACCTCCCTGAGTCATGCTGGGATGGGGAAGCAAAAGTGTTGAGAACTGTTATAGCAAGACCGGAGTGGTAATCCCAGTACTTAGGAGGCTGAGACAGGAGGAGCACAGGTTCGAGGCTAGTCTCAGCAACTTAGTGAGACCCTGTTTCTAATTTTTTAAAAAATAATAAAATAGAATAGGGCTGGGGGGGTCTGGCTCGGAGGTAGAATGTCCCTGGGTTTGATCCCCAGTCCCCCAAACAAAAACAAAAACAAAAAACAAACTGCTGTGCTTGCTTTGGGAATGATATAGAGAAGATTAGCATGGCCCCTGCACAAGGATGACACACAAATTCGTGAAGTGTTCCTTGTTTTTCTGTGAGGCCAGTATCACATTATTACCAAAACCAAAAAAAGATATCTCAAGAAAAGAAAATTACAGATCAATTTCATTGATGAACATAGATGCAAAAATTTTAAAATACTAGCATGTGCATTCAAAACCACATCAAGAAAATTGCACACCATGATCAAGTTGGTTTCATCCCAGGAAAGCAGGGCTGGTTCAACATATGCAAATCAATATGTTATTCACCACATAAATAGAACTAAGGACAAAAATCACATGATCATCTCAATAGAGCTGAAAAAGCATTTGACAAAATCCAACACCCATTCAGAAAATCGGAATAGAAGGAACGTACCTCAACATCATTAAGGCAGTGTACAATAAACCCAATGTCAACATCATATTGAATGGGGAAAACTGTGGGAATTCCCCTTAAAATCAGGAACAAGACAAGGATGCCCACTATCACCACTCCTTTTCAATATAGTCCTCGAGACTCTTACCAGAGCAATAAGACAAGAGAAGGATATCAAAGGAATTCAAATAAGAAAAGAAGAATTAAAATTATCTCTATTTGCAGATGACATAAACCTATATCTAGAAAACCCCAAAAACTCAACCAAAAGACTACTAGAGCTGATTAACAAATTCAGCAAAGCAGTGGGATACAAAATCAACCTAAACAAATCAGTAGCTTTTCTATATGCCAACCATGAATCCACTGAGAAAGAAATCCAGAAAACAATTTCATTCACAATAACCTCAAAACCAATAAAATACCTAGGAATAAACCTAACCAAGGAGGTAAAAGACCTCTACAATGAAAACTATAAAACACTAAAGAAAGAAAGTGAAGATCTTAGAAGATGGAAAGAGCTCCCTTGCTCTTGGATAGGCAGAATAAATATTATCAAAATGGCCATTCTACCAAAAGTGATCTACAAAGTCAATGCAATCCCTATCAAAATACCAATGTCATTCTTCACAGACCTAGAAAAATCAATCCTAAATTTCATATGGAGAAACAAAAGACCCAGAATAGCCAGAGCAATTCTCAGCAATAAGAACCATACAGGAGGCATCACAATTCCTGACTTTACATTAAAAAAAAAACCCCAATCAAGAAATGGGCAACTGAATTGAATAGACATTTCACAAAAGAAGAGATACAAATGACCAATAGATACATGAAAAAAATGTTCAACAGCATTAGCAATCAGGGAGATGCAAATCAAAACTATACTGAGATTCCATCTAACCCCAATCAGAATGGCAATCATCAAGAAAGCAAATAACGATAAATGTTGATAGGATGTGGAGAAATAGGAACTCTTCTATGCTGTTGGTGGGATTGCAAACTAGTTCAGCCAGTATGGTGATCAGTGTGGAGATTCCTCAGAAAACTGGGAATGGATCCACCATATGATCCAGCTATACCACTCCTGGGTATCTTTCCAAAGGGGCCAAAATCAGAGAACTATAGTAATATATGCATACCCATGTTCATAGAAGCACAATTCACAATAGCCAAATTATGGAACCAACCTAGGTGTCCATCAACTGATGAATGGATTACAAAATTATGGGAAATACACACAATGGGATTCTACTCAGCAATAAAGAAGAACAAAATTATGTCATTTGCAAGAAAATGGAAGGACCTGGAGAATATTATGTTAAGTTAGATTAGCCAGTCACAGAAAGTGAAGGGTCATATGTTTTCTCTAATATGTGCAAGCTAGGGAGTAATTGGGATACCAGAAGGACTCCAGATAATGGAGGAGAAACCTCAGTGGAGCCAGGGAGGTGGTCTAAGGGAAGGGGAGGGCGAAGACTGAGGTTTATTAATGGAAATACTACCATGGACTATGTATACATATGTAAATATGCTAATGTCAACCTTTGTACTATGTATTGGGAAGGGGGGAAATGGGGAGGGGGTGCCAAGTGCTGTGTGCATGTATGTCACTTTCAACATGATTTACATTATGATGTGAGACTATAATGCACCAATAAAAGCATATTATAAAAAAACTGCTATAGCAACTCCTTAGGGAATTTTATATGCAGCAGAGATTGTTACCTGTGCACTGAAAACCCACTTCTTCTTCTTGGCACATGGCTGGCCTGCATTTCCTGGTCTTCCATGTACTGAAATGTAGCAGATGACTGAGTTCCAGGTAGTGGAAGGTCAGTAAAATGGCCAACACTTAGAAAAGAACGCTAGCTGTATGTAGACAGCAGCAAGGCCAAGGAGACAGCAGCATTGGGAATCAAAGCTACCCAGGATCCTGAATTATTGTGAGGAGAAAAGCTGCCCATCAATGAGACTGGGCTTCTAACTCTATCAGCAAGAAAGGAACTCATATTGATTTTGAAAATATTCTGATCTTTTTATTGTCATAGTCTTGTCTAACAGACTGTAACCCATTTCAAAGCCAGACTCGTCCGTCTGATCTTCAAGGTCTTTCATAAGTGGCCTCTTCCCCTACTTGGCTTTACGTACTGCTGCTCCATCCTGGCCATCCTAGCCTCTGTGAGCCTCGGGCATGACCACTCCTATCTTCCTGCTCATGCCTCCTATTCCTCCTGCCCTCTGCCTCCTTTCCTTTGCTTATCTCAATCTCTAGCTTTTCCAGGAAGTCTCAGACAATTCCATCTCATGGTCCTCTGTTTTCCAGGATTAATAGGTCAGTAATTGTTTTGTTTGTGCCAGTCTTCTCTTCCTCTTCCAGGACAAGAGCTGTCTCTGTGTACACTCCACAATGCTGCATACCAAGTAGGAGCTGAATAGATCTGTGTGTGAATAGATTGTAGTCTAGGGAACCTCAGACTTTATTCCTTGACATGAGTAACATGGAGTATGTTCTCTAATAGATGATTTGTTCCTTCAGCAAGAGATTTACTGGGTGCCATTGTTACAAAGAGTTGTAATGAAAGCTATAGGGAACACATTAAGAATAACCCACCTCTGGCCTATATGTTGGAATATGGAACTCTGTCATTTGATTTGTCTCTGTCCTCCTTAGTTGCTGATGTAGTTTTGCTTTCCCCTGATATCTTTTGTTCTCTATTCACATTAAACCTCCAAGACAATGTTCCCAGGTCAGGACCCCTAGAACAAAGGGTCACCACTTTCCCACTTGACTTGGTGTTTTAAAGTTGACTTTCTTTGCCTATTTATCAGAACAATAGTCGTGAAAGTCAGGCTTTGTGGGGAGAGGACATTGTTCTACATCTCAAATATTTCCCTTTAGCGTGTTAAGAATGACATCCTTCTATGCCTCCATCAGAGAGCTGTGGAGAGAGTAGATAACCTGAAAGAAGATGAATCAGGGGAAGTTTTTGCCAAAGAGGACAATAAAGTGAACTGCCTACACCTCTGGCTGTCTGGAATGTGGGAAGGGGTATCACACTGGGGTTAAGACTTCCCTCTCCGGGACAGGGCACATGTCAGGTTGAGAGGGAAGCTGAGATGACCAGGGCATTTGCTCTAATTCTTTCTGGAACTCTAAGAGGAGACCACCTCAAAGGATACCCCTCTGCTGTCATAGGGTTGCTGGAATGTCAACTCCACTAGGGCAGGGGTCTTTGTTTTGTTCCCTGATCCCAAACACCTAAACTGTCCCTGGGACATAGTAGGTGCTCAATTATGTTTCTGGGGCCAGTGCATCAGAGTGGAGCTGCTGGAGTGCTGCCTTTGGGCAGAGCTCCCCTGTGTGGCTTGGAGGACATCCAGGAGTCCCTATGTGGGATGTGCACACAGCGCTGGGGGCCCAATGGGTGAGCTTATGCTGGGTGTTGCAACGGTGAGGCTGCAAGGAAGACCCTGGGACTGCAGTGCAATGGTGTTGTCAGCCAGTCTCAGGGGATGCTCGATGCTAGGAGGGCTAGGTGTGGCTGAGTCAGCCTTGTGGGAGCCGTGGAATCTGGTTAGAGGTCACCCGAGACCTAGAACTGAGGAAACGGCCTGAAACCAATGGCGTGAAACTGTGGACACAAAAGAATAATGCCCCTAACTGTCACCCAGGCAAGGACTTTACCAAATATGACTTACAAATCATCAGCTGACGCAAACCCCTATCCTAATCCTATAACTTACGAATCAGTAGTTGACACAACTGCTCACATACTCCTACCCTACTCCTAACCCTATAAAAAGCCCCGAGTCTATAAGGAAGGGAGCTTCTGACTCTGGCAGTTCTCTCCCAGTCAGTTAATCCCTCCCAGGCTTTTACCCCAAATAAAGCCTGTTCCTTGCTATTGAGCTGTGTCTCTTCTCATTTTTCCTAACAAGCCTGGGGAATGCTGAGCTGCTGCAGCCTCCTTGCCACAGATTGGTAGGGTCTGGTGACAGGGAGCACTATGCCCTGCCATGCCCCACAGGACAGAGAGTAGCTCAGGAGTACACAGGGATTGGAAGTTCACCTCTGTAACTACAAGGATGCTGCAAACATCACCAAATGCTATCCAGTGGCCACTTTGGGCAGGTGGATGGAGCAAGGCAGAACACTGAGCATTTTCTTAAGAAGACTGCTTTAAACTGAAAAGAAACTGTTGGAGTAGGGAGAGACTTTAATATTTCTAACTAGTGTACTTGAGTTTCTTTTCTATTCTTTAAATTGAAAGTCATATTGCCACCTACATCAGGTTTCTGGGAAGATTCAATAAATGTAATCGATGTTGTCGGTGTTGCTCCCAAGAAGGGTGGAGGCTCCTGGAGAAGGCTAGGCCAGTTATGAAAAATAAAATGTTACATTAATTTTGCACGTCTAACAGAGTGTGAGCAAAAAATTCGATACCATAACACTTAATAACAACACTGTTTGAGTAGAGATCTGTGGCTTACGAAGCACTTTGGAAAACCCATCCCCTTGAATCCTATCAATGATGCCATGAAGGAAGTTGATTTCTACTTTTATTTTACAGATTTAGAAACTAAAGCTCAGTGAGTTTGACAGGATTGACCAAAGTCATGCTTATAGTAAATGATGGAGCCAGCTCTAAAATCCAAGGCTCCTGATACCAAATCTTCCTCTCTTTCAACTCCATCACCCCTGTAAGTGGGACCAATTCCATCAGAGGGAACAGGACTCTGCATACTTCTCAGGTCACTAGACCTCCCTCTTCAAGAAAGCTTTTGTTTAACTGTGTTAGGGTGCTGAGAAAGGAATGGGATTACAGAAGATCCCAAGCATGTGGTGGTGATCCTATAGTAGCCTCATAAATTCTTGGGTTCACATGTACAACAATCTTCCTATGCCCAGGGCATTTTCATGATCCTGAGGTCTTAACGAGTACCCCCACCCTCACTCTGTAGCCATGAGCTACCTTCATAGACAGGAAGCTCAGATGCAGAGAGGCCAGGAGGTGACTCATATATGAGGAATTCTCATCATCAAAAGATGGAAGTTACTGGTGTGGATGGACAAAACCCCAGCCCTGTGAATTGTCCCCTCCCAAGAGAACTATCCTGGGGTGGTGCACAGCTCTTCCTGAGAGCATATTACAGTGTTCTTTGTGATCACACCATCTCTGCTCCTTCACACCTTGGTTATTATGTTGTCTAGGTTTTCCTACTGGTCATCACTCATGAGGTCCCCTGAGACCATCCTTCTGGCCTGGTCTGGGCCCCTTCTCGGCTGCATTAGCCACAGTGTGGGGAGGTCACCAAAGGGAACTTTCTCCCTCCTGAAATTTCTATTATTGGGACCTAAAATAGAATAGCTATATCTACCGTTTCACTAAGCACCCTCAGGTCTCTTCGAGTGACCTCAGTCTTTGAGTTAATGAGAGCTTGCCTCATAATAAAAAACTTAGAAGACAAGGCTGCCATTTGTGATTCTCTGTTAGCGTTTATGTCATCTCATGGAGGGCTCATGCTGTGATTGCTCTTTGGGGGACATTTGTTGTCACCATCATAAAAACCCAATGCAGCAATCCCCTGGCCCAAAGCATCTTCTTTTTCCATTCAGCCCTTTATCTTTGGTGTTGTTATGGGAGAGGGAAAAGCTATGCTGGAACCCTTCTGGGTAGCATAGTGGGTTAAGAGGGAAACATGAAGGTGGGATTTAGAATAGTTCCACTGCTACAGAAGAGTTGTCCACAGTGTCTTGGTCACAGCCTCTGTCATGGTAGCTAGCAACAGAAGAAGCCAGAAACAGCAAGAATTTTCAAACATTTCCTATTGTTGTAGAAATTACTCTAGACTGACCCCAACCTTACTGTTGCATTTTGAACTTCTAGGAACTCCAAGGGAGGAAGTTACACAAATACACAGACCACAGTGGCCCCCATTCACCCCAAATCTCCATATCCACAAAATAAGATGCAGCAAGGGGAGAGAAAACCCATATGTGTTTCTGTACCTGACACTGGGCTAAGGGTTTGAATGGAGTCCATGCCTTTCTTGTGAAGTGTGTTTATGATCTCCACTATAGAGAGATAGTGGAGGTTGGCTCACACCTGTCAGGGACTGGCTGGGCTCTTTCATCAAGCTACCCAGCAGACAATCAGAGGCATGAACTTTCTTCACAAAGGTCTGGTCATGTTATAGGGCCCTGGGGAGGGTAGCATAGCCTCAGGTGAAATGAATGAGATTTGGACTTGTGTCCTGATAGTAGCCTTCTCCTTACTCCTGATCCTGCAAGTGCTTTTGATCCTCTCATCTCCAGGGCAACTGTTAGCTAATCCCTGGAAGCCCAAAGGTGTTAAGTTGTTTGGAGACAAAAGGCTCCAAGAGAAGCAGTGTTGCCCATGTCCCCTAAATCACATTCACAGCTCTCCTTTCCAGAAGGCCACCAGAAACTACCTGGAGAACAGCAGATAGGGGCTCTAACTTCTATGAATGAACAAGCCTGGATCCACACTGAAGGTCAAGGTTTTTAGATCATCTTTGTCTCTCCCCACTCCACCTCCCCAGGGTGTGTCCAGTTCATGGACTGAAGCTCTCTGGTTTCGTTTGTAAAGTGCACCTGCTTTGTGTCTATCGTCACACACCTGTTCATTCACCTCATTCACTATGGCCCTTTAAAATCATGTTGTATAACTGGAGAAGCTTGAGAAGCCTGCCCATCCAAAGGAACGAAGCAACTCACATGGATTAGAGATGTAGCTCAGTGATAGAGCACTTGTCTAGCATACACATGGCCCTGCGTTCAATCTCCAGCAACAACAACAACAACACACACACGCACACACACACACACACATACACTCAATGTCCTAGACATCATTTCTTTATAATTAACATCATTCTGAAAGTGTCAATCAATAGACAAAAGAATAGAAGTAAAAATAAAAAATATTTTAAAAGAAGGAGGAAGCGCTCTTTATTTGCAGATGAACAATATTCTTTGTTCTCAGTTTATATAATAAATTAAGGAGCCATCTGATTCTACTGCAGGGCAACCCCATGTGACCAGCCATGCTCTCCATTCTATGTCACTGCCTTTACACCTGCTGAAACAAGAGGACAGAATTGTGGCCTCTTTTTCAAACAAGGGAGATCCAAGACTCCCTTGGGGACCTTCAGGTAAAGACCCATGTGATTAGAAAAAAAGAATCTGTTCTTGGTTGCACTTTTGGTTTTCTCTCTCTCTCTCTCTCTCTCTCTCTCTCTCTCTCCTTGACACAAAGTCTTGCTGTACCGCCCAGGTTGATCTCAAACTCCCAGGCTTAAGAGATTCTCCTGCCTCAGCCTCCTGTATAGCTGGGGCCAGAGACACCTACTATTATGCTTGGCTGCACTTTCGAAACTAAAATTTTTTCTTGTACCTCTGAAACATGGAGCAATTTCACTTTTAAGAATTATCTGAAACAAATAATAATAAGTGCACCAAGATGCTTATAGTAGTAAAAACAACTCAAGCATTCATGAGTGGTCAGATGCTTAAGTAAACCATAGTCCATCTATATGATGGAATGCATAGTTATCAAAAAGATTACCATGCAACTTAGCGAGACCCTGTTTCAAAATTAAAAATAAAATAAAATAGGGCTGGGGTGTAGCTCAGAGGTAGAAGTTTTCAATCCCCAGTACCCCCAAAAAATATTGCTATGGAGTTACATTTTCCAAAATGTAAATATTCCCATACTGTTGGATATATTGCCTTTGGTTGCATTTATAGTGTGGTCACTCACTTATTTTCTTAGCATTTATATGCACTTGAAATTATATATTTTTATTGGTTTATTGTCTTTCACCTTCACTAACATAAAGTCAGGGAATTTAACTTTACTGCTATACCCTAGAATCTTGAACATGGTAGATATTTTTAAATGTTGTTTGAAAGATGCTGAGGCTGGTCTTAAACCTGCGATCCTCCTGCCTCAGCCTCCCAAGTACTGGGATTACAAGCATGCACCACCATGCCCAGCTGTGCGCAATTCATTAAAACAAAATGAGGCTAGTCCATATATATTGTTCTGCAATTTGATTTTTTTATTTAGCACTATATGTTGAAGTTCTTTCCTATCAGTACAATTGGTTCTTTCTTGTTCCTTTTAGCTGCTGCACAATAATCTACATATTACACGTGTTTCCCAGTACACATATGTCTGGCTTTTTTATCACTCCCACATAATGGACATTTAGTCTGGGCCCAGTGTTTCGCTATCACAAACCACAATGCTGCAATGAACACCTTGTTGGTTCTTTTTATCAACACTGTGGATATTATATGATAAATTTTTTAAAGTGCAATTTCCAGATGAAAGAATGCATTCATTTTAAATATTGGTAGTTCCTGACAAACTGTCATTTCACAAAGACAACACTAACTTACTTCCCAACTAATATTAGGTAAGAATGTCATGTCTTTACTCTCTTGTCAACACTGAATCCTATTACTAATCTTCTACTGTTTTTGCCTGTTTGACAGAGTGGGAAATATACTAAATGGGAAATATACTAAGTGGGAAATATATTAACTATAGTTTAATTTTCATTTCTTGGATAACAGACAAAACTGAGCACTTTTAACTCAATGTCTAATGTATCTACTAGACATTTCTTCTGGAAAATTCTTGTTCATATTCTTTGTCAATTATGTGTCCATAGTCTTTGTCCATTTTCCAACATAAAAAATAAAGTTTGCTCTTTAAAATCATTTCTTCTTGTGTTATCTTTCAGTTAGTGATTTATAAAATTATTAACAATATTTATCCTGATTATTGATTTTTTGTTTTAAAATTTTTATTTCTACTTCTTTTTTTTAATTGGTGAATTGTAATCATACATCTTGATGGCTTTCAGGATGGTAGAAGTATACATGCACACCACAGTCAATTAGCCCTCCCCCAATTCCCACCCCCATTCCCTCCCCCTTCCCTCTTTCTCATGCTCAGCATATTAGTTGACTTTGGTATATTTGCATATGAACATCCTGTGCATTAGGGTGTTTCCCTCTTCCCCTCTCCCATCCCCCTCAGTTACTTCTCCTTCTTTGCTCACCTGGTTTTCTCCATCTTTGTCTGGAGTCCCTCCTATGCCCTATTCTACCTAGCTTTCGCATATTAGGGAGAGCATCTGACTTTTCACTTTTTGT